>CM071571.1:242372-302363 GCA_036426205.1 Ascaphus truei | reverse complement strand
GGCGTTAGCCCAAGAGAACTACAACTTCCAATGCATTGCCATGGAGGACCCTTCCTCTTCTTGCTAAGCCCATTAAAGTTCAGGAAGTTGCTCTTCCTGGCTTTTCAACTTTTTTTTCTCCAGCCCACATCCCTGCCCATGTCATTCCCATGCTCCCGTCCTGTCCCTGTTCCATGTCTCTGTTCTGTTGCAGTTCCTGCTCCTGTTTCATAGTCCTGTTTGTACCTTGCCGGTTTCGGTTTACCCAGTAGTGCTTGTCTCTGTTCTAATTAAACCCTGTTTGCTACAATTTTACTTCCTGAGTCCGTCATCCTTCTCAGTGTTCTCAGAAAGTTCTCAGACTGATATGAATGCAGACTGTTTTATGAGTAAAATGAAGTAGTACATACAATAATACAAGACTTAAAAAGTTCCCAAACTGGGACGCGCCCGTGAGTCAGCGCAGATGCACGTGTGTAGGGAAGTCTGTGCACTTCACACCAAACTTAACTATTAACCCCTGATCGTCGATTTTTTCGGGCCACGGACAACACAGCAACAGCCGGGGGAGCTGCTGGGAATGCCCCCTAAGAGGGATATGAAGCCGGGGACCCAGATTTGGTGGCTATAGCCGCGGTAGCCAGCGGCATTGGGCTACAGAAACAAAAACAAAGATGGTGCCGAAGTGAGCGCACACGGGAGCATGCGGCATCCAGCTCAGGCAAGGGAGCAGGGAGGCAGCTGAAGGGACAGAGGGGGACATCTCAAATGGAAGGGCAACGCTGATAAATCAGCAGAAAGAACCATCACAGAAATAGAGCCAGAGGTGAGAGCTTTCACTGAAAGGCAGTATAGCATGGCAGAGGGGGATTCAGTGATCACAAGCAGGACCTACACATTTGCTTAAGGAAATGCAAGCTGGCTTTTTATCCGCTTTGGATAGAGCTGTAAAGGAATTTAAGCAAAAATCTCTTACTGGGGAAAAGAACTACAGAGCTGGAAGATAAGATAGGCGTTGCCTTACAAAATCAGGTGAACACTGATGACGAGAACAGGGAGCGAAGGGAGAATTACGCATACGCCATATTCCCGAGTGGTGTTCGCAGAAGCCCTCCAGCCATATCTTAAGAGACCTTTTCATCAATTGACCCCCAACTACAAGATGGTGATCTTCTATGGATAGAGCCCATAGAGCCCTGGGACCGAGATTTGATGATATCAAGAAAGAGTAGAGATTTGGTTTTCTACGGCTGCATCAATATGCAGCCAAAGAAAAGATTATAAAAGGTTTGCAGAAATCCTGAGGAATCTGTTATATTTTCCGTCGGCGCTAAATCTATCCCCAGGGATGGTTCAGGCTAGCAGCGAAGATCTCGGGACGACAACACAGAAGCCCGGGGGAGGAAGAGGCAATCCGGGTCACGTTCTTGAAGGGGACTGTAAGGGAGACCAGGTTTAGTTAACACCTTTATAGTGGGATCATTGAGCAAAGACGAAGCAGTAAAATAAATTGTAATTTATTCCAGGATTAGACATACATACAATGTACACAATTTGCACTAAAAAACACACTTACAGGGAATGGGGCTAACAAAAAAATCTTCCTTCGAACGAAAGGTTAACAACCGACGTCTGTAGGAGCCCTTTCCAATGACTGGAGGTACTCATGAAAGTCCTGGAACGCAATTCGGCATGCGATCTCAGCCGTGACTACTACATCCTCGAAAGCGGGACTTAAAAAATTCATTGACTAAAAATTCTGAAGTCAACTCACGTCTATTTTGCACAGAGCATCTTTCCGTAACTTGAATTTGCCGCTGATGGTTTGGCGCTTGGAATCTGAGGTCCTGAGTTGGCTGCAAGGTTTCTATAGAGGAGTGGCTCAGTGAGTAAAGACACTGACTGGAATGAGAGTTTGAAGAGGGGAGCCTGGTTCAATTCCCGTGTCGGCTCCTTGTGACCTTGGGCAAGTCACTTATCTCCCTGTGCCTCAGTCACCAAAAACAGATTGTAAGCTCCACGGGGCAGGGACTGTGCCTGCAAATGTCTCTGTAAAGCGCTGCGTACAACTAGCAGCGCTATACAAGAACATGCTATATATTATTATTATATAAAAGGTTTTAGAGTCCCGTTCAAAACCACGTCAGCCAATCAGCGTGTGGGAATTCTCCTGCCAGCCTATCACCGATTTGCGTTTTTTACGGTATACTGAAGCCAGTGTGGTACCGATTTGGAGTCTGCCCAAAGGCATGCGCCAACCTGGCACCTCTGTCTCTTAGCATACGAAGCCCACCCATTTTCCAGGCTCCGCAGAGCCTGGGAAGGGCAAATGGGTGCCTGATGCCCTTTGTTAGCCCAGGACAGAGGTAATCAGAGATAACGGCAGTAGTACTCTCCTGTTCTAACACCTTGGCATCCCTGAGGTTTTCAAACTCCGGGTCCCGAGCCGACATCAGCGGCGCCAAGCTTGGTAGCCATCTGATCCCTCAGAACACGGACTTGGGAAATCCCACAGTCACGTATTCATTGGTACTAGCATAACATTTATTAAATGTTGGGGTTGGCTGATTGCAGGTGTGCAATTAACCGGCACACTGCTGGATCAGAGGCAAGTTTCTAAACAGGGATAAGTCCCTGTTACAGGTTGTCTTCAACAATCTGATCACCAAATGCTCAAATCTTCTGATGCATTCTGCATATCAAGACTTTCAGTACCATTGCTTTCTGTCTCATATCAAAGCTGTTACCCTGAAGAAATGGTCTTATATCAAGTCTGGTACTACTTGGAGGAGTTTCTGAAACAACTCTAAGTTGCCAAGCTCATTGATCAAGCCAGCTCCTAGAGCATCAGGAGTCACCACTAGGGGGGCAGTACTGTAAAACCCGTGCATCTGCGATTGCCGGGATTTGCAGTATTATGTAAAACCTGCCCTCATGGAGTTATTCTGGCTGCAATGTTGCAGTTGTCCACCAGGCGTAGCCCAAAGAGAACTACAACTTCCAATGGCATTGCCATGGAGGACCCTTCCTCTTCTTGCTAAGCCCTATTAAAAGTCTAGGAAGTTGCTCCTTCCTGGCTTTTCAACTTTTTTTTTCTCCAGCCCACATCCCTGCCCATGCTCATTCCCATGCTCCAGTCCTGTCCCTCATTCCATGTCTCTGTTCCTGTTTGCTAGTTCCTGTCCCTGTTTCATAGTCCTGTTTGTTACCTTGCCGGTTTCCGGTTTACCCAGTAGTGCTTGTCTCTGTTCTAATTAAACCCTGTTTGCTACAATTTTACTTCCTGAGTTCCGTCATCCTTCTCAGTGTTCTCAGAAAGTCTCAGACTGATATGAATGCAGATCTGTTTTATTGAGTAAAATGAAGTACATACAATTAATACAAGACTTTAAAAAGTTCCCAAACTGGGACGCGCCCGTGACGTCAGCGCAGATGCACGTGTGCTAGGGAAGTTCTGTGCACTTCACCACCAAACTTAACTATTAACCCCTGATCGTCGATTTTCTTCGGGCCACGGACAACAGCAACAGCCGGGGGAGCTGCTGGGAATGCCCCCTAAGAGGGATATGAAGCCGGGGACCCCAGATTTGTCTGGCTATAGCCGCGGATAGCCAGCGGCATTGGGCTACAGAAACAAAAACAAAGATGGTGCCGAAGTGAGCGCACGGGAGCATGCGGCATCCAGCTCAGGCAAGGGAGCAGGGAGGCAAGCTGAAGGGACAGAGGGGGACATCTCAAATGGAAGGGCAACGCTGATAAACTCAGCAGAAAGAACCATCACAGAAATAGAGCCAGAGGTGAGAGCTTTCACTGAAAGGCAGTATAGCATGGCAGAGGGGGATTCAGTGATCACAAAGCAGGACCTACACATTTGCTTAAGGAAATGCAAGCTGGCTTTTAATCCGCTTTGGATAGAGCTGTAAAGGAATTTAAAGCAAAATTCTCTTTACTGGGGAAAAGAACTACAGAGCTGGAAGATAAGATAGGCGTTGCCTTACAAAATCAGGTGAACACTGATGACGAGAACAGGGAGCGAAGGGAGAATCTACGCATACGCCATATTCCCGAGTCGGTGTTCGCAGAAGCCCTCCAGCCATATCTTAAGAGACCTTTTCTATCAATTGACCCCCAACTACAAGATGGTGATCTTCTAATGGATAGAGCCCATAGAGCCCTGGGACCGAGATTTGATGATATCAAAAGAAGTAGAGATTTGGTTCTACGGCTGCATCAATATGCAGCCAAAGAAAAGATTATAAAAGGTTGCAGAAATCCTGAGGAATCTGTATATTTTCCGTCGGCGCTAAATCTATCCCCCAGGGATGGTTCAGGCTAGCAGCGAAGATCTCGGGACGACAACACAGAAGCCCGGGGAGGAAAGAGGCAATCCGGGTCACGTTCTTGAAGGGGACTGTAATGGGAGACCAGGTTTATTAACACCTTTTATAGTGGGATCATTTGAGCAAGACGAAGCAGTAAAATAAATTGTAATTTATTCCAGGATTAGACATACATACAATGTAACACAATTTGCACTAAAAACACACTTACAGGGAATGGGGCTAACAAAATAAATCTTCCTTCGAACGAAATGTTAACAACCGACGTCTGTAGGAGCCCTTTCCAATGACCTGGAGGTACTCATGAAAGTCCTGGAACGCAATTCGGCATGCGATCTCAGCCGTGACTACTACATCCCTCGAAAGCGGGACTTAAAAAAATTCTTGACTAAAAATCTCTGAAGTCAACTCACGTCTATTTTGCACAGAGCATCTTTTCCGTAACTTGAATTTGCCGCTGATGGTTTGGCGCTTGGAATCTGAGGTCCTGATTGGCTGCAAGGTTTCTTATAGAGGAGTGGCTCAGTGAGTAAAGACACTGACTGGAACTGAGAGTTTGAAGCAGGGGAGCCTGGTTCAATTCCCGGTGTCGGCTCCTTGTGACCTTGGGCAAGTCACTTTATCTCCCTGTGCCTCAGTCACCAAAAACAGATTGTAAGCTCCACGGGGCAGGGACCTGTGCCTGCAAATTGTCTCTGTAAAGCGCTGCGTACAACTAGCAGCGCTATACAAGAACATGCTATTATTATTATTATTATAAAAGGTTTTAGAGTCCCGTTCAAAAACCACGTCAGCCAATCAGCGTGTGGGAATTCTCCTGCCAGCCTATCACCGATTTGCCGGTATACTGAAGCCAGGTGGGTACCGATTTGGAGTCTGCCAAAGGGCATGCGCCAACCTGGCACCTCTGTCTCTTAGCATATCGAGCCCACCCATTTTCCAGGCTCCGCAGAGCCTGGGGAAGGGCAAATGGGTGCCTGATAGCCCTTTGTTAGCCCAGGACAGAGGTAATCAGAGATAACTGCAGTACTCCTCCTGTTCTAACACCTTGGCATCCCTGAGGTTTTCAACTCCGGGTCCCGAGCCGACTCAGCGGCGCCAAGCTTGGTAGCCATCTGATCCCTCAGAACCACGGACTTGGAAATCCCACAGTCACGTATTCATTGGTACTAGCATAACATTTATTAAATAAAAACATTTAATAAAATGCTCTTTGCTTATGTGTCTTGTGTTTTAACAGGTCTATGTCTTCTGGTCTGGTGTCACAGATATGTCCCCTACTCTTACCAGCCTTATCCCTGGCACACTGCAAAACCCTGAGTTTAACTTTATTCACACAAAAAAACCTTGCAGCTTTATGACATAGCTGGAGCACCCCCTGAACGCCTATACCAGGTTCAGAGTGACTTGGGCATGAACTGGGCATCTCACCTTATGCTAGGGACCCCGGGACCATTCTGGGGATACTTTGATACCTTTTCACCTTTCCTGGTTGTGCTGAAGAAGGGAGTCGCAAGAACGTTTCCAGGGTAGGATTTTGCCGAAGCACTGTGCTTCAATGTGCCAGAGAATCTTACCTGATTCCCGGGTACATCTTTGGGGTATCCAATAACTCGGGAACCCCGCTACATAGACACAATCTGATAGAAGTTTCTCCACAAACCCCACACTCAAACTCACAGCCTCGCAAGCTCCGCTGGCCAGCACTCCTGGAAAGGCAAAAACACAAAAATACTGAATTGTCGCATAATTTATACACAGTCTCAGTGATGCATATACGACAGTTGGATCCAAGAGCTGACACTCTAGGACCTTTAGACATGGATCATGGGTAACCAAGTGGGCTTAACCTTTATTATTGAGCCTGGTTACCCCCTCACCATTACAGGGCCCTGCTGAGTTCCCCTGTTGTTCATTCAAAGTTTGGAAGACCCAGTAAGAGTTCACGGCCATCTTCTTGACCGGTGATTCAGCAACCCAGAGACGGATATCCCGGAATGTAGCTATATTTGTTTTCTCCCTGTCTCCCTCTATATTTTTTCCAATCTACTATAGGGACTGTTGTCATGGGAGACCAGTTTTATCAACACCTTTTAATACCGGAATCATTGATTGAGCAAAGCAAGGAGGTAAAATTAATTGTAATTTATTTCAAGAAAAGACATACACACAATGTAACACAATTTACAGGGTTAACGCACTTACTGGGAATGGGGCAAACAAATTAATATATCCTTTAAATGAAATTCACAAAAATGACCTCTGTAGGAGCCCTTTCCAATGACCGGGAGGTACTCACGAAAGTCCTGGAACTGATTTCAGCATGCAATGCCAGCCGCGACTGATACGTTCTTCAGAAGTGGGACATAGAAGAATTCTTGAGTCAAAATCTTTGAAGCCAGCTCGCGTCTATTCGGTACCGAGCATCTTTGAATTTGCCGCTGTTGGTTTGGTGCTTGGAATCTGTGCTCCCCATTTTCTGCAAAGTTTCTTATGGGTTTCAGCGTCCCATTCACAAATCTCTACAGCCTTTCAGAGTGTGGGAATTCTCCTGCCAGCCAATTACCGATTTGCCGGTATTTTAAAGCCAGGGGGGTACCTTTTCTCATTCTGCAAAGGGGCATGTGCCAACCTGGCACCTCTTCCTCTTTGCATTCTGAGGCCACCCGCTGTCCAGGCTCCGCAGAGTCTGGGCTCTGGCAAATGGCTGGATAGCCCTGTGTTAGCCCATGATGCAGGTACTCAAGCCGAACTGCAGGTACTCAAGCAGAAGTGTTCTAACACTTTGGCATCCGTGAGGCTTTCAAGTCCGGACTCCACACACCCCCATAAGCACAAAGATTGGTAGCCATCTGGTCTCTCGGAATCCATGACTTGGAAATCCCACAGTTCACTTACAGGTTATCAGTTCATATACCTATTAAATATAACTCTTTAATAAAATATACCGTCCTGTCTTTTGTGTGATAAAATATATAAGTCCCTGTTCTGGTGTCAGGGATGGAGTGAGAGTATATGTTGCCTACAGTCACTAGCCTCATTCTTGGCACACTTTAGAAACAACTTATAAAACTTTTACACACAAAAAAATCACTTTCAGCTATACCAGGTCCAGGGTACATGGGCATGTATATGGGCACTCCTCCTTATACTAGGGACTCCCCTTTATACTAGGGACCCCTTGTATGATTGTAGGTATACATTAACCCCTTTGTGCCCGTTTACCTTGTCTGGAAGATGCTACAGCAGGAATCCTGGTGTTGAGTCGTAAGAACATTTTCAGAGTCAGATTTACCCAGAGCAATGTGCTTGGCTGCATCAGAGAATCTAACTCGATTCCCGGATCCAATTCCTGGGGTATCCCATAACTCTGAAACACCGATACATAGACACATTCTGCAAGACTTTCTATGGCAAACCCACTCTGAAACTTACAGCCTAGAAATCTACTGGTCCCAGCACCCCAGGAAAGGCAATATACAAACAAATCTTTCATGTTGCATAATTTGCACACAGTAACAGTAATGCATTTAAGACATCTAGGTCCAAGAGCTGACACCACAGGACCTCAACACATGGATCAGGGGTAACCAAGTGGACTGAACCTTTATTAGTGAGCCTGGTTAACACCTTCACCATCACAACTGTGTTATATACGGTTTGGTCCTCTACAGGTGTGTCATGCTGTGCTCACTACAAACAAGGTGGGACCCCAGGACTGAGGTGGAGTTGAATAGAAATGCCACCCACAGCCATGACGGCACATCTGGAGTGTTGGTTGGTCAAGGTAGCCGGGTCTGGGTAGGAGTGGTCCGGATCGTTGGAGGTACTAATAGCCGTGGTCGAGAGTGGAGAGTGGTCATTGTTCGAGTACCGAGGTCAGGGTTGGAGAGGTGCAGATTGTCAGAGATAGCCGGGTTCAGAAGTACGGAGGTGCGGAGTCCAAAAGCAAAGCCGGGTCGGTACACAGAGGAAGGTTCAGCATAGCAAGACTGTGGAGGCAGAGATGAGGAGAACAGCAACATAACAATATCTATGTTCAGCCGATATACAGCTGAGCATACAAAGAAGCGAGGGTCCAATAGGAGGAGAGGCAGAATGGAGGCGCATCTTCAGCGGGAGCGGGGATATGCAGAGGTGCAGGAGACAGGTGCAGGCTATGCAGCTGATTGGATCTGTTGATGCAGAGCTTGTGCGCATTGCGCACGCAACACGTGTGCACGTTTTGCGCCGTTGGTGAGCGAGTGCAATCTGGAGGTGGGACCCTCTGCCTCTGTCCTCAGCAGAGAGCCGGGTGTGCGCCTGCACATAGCGCTACTGTGAGCAGGAGCGGGTTCTGAGGATGTGCAACCAGGAGCAGGGACCGTGGAGTTCAAGGGAGGTAAGTTAGGAGTGCCGCGAGGGCGGCGTGACTCCTGGTTCCTTGCAGTTCTCCCCCCCCCCCCCCTCCAGGATCGACCTCCGGGCGACTCCAAAAAGGCTTGAGGGGATACTTCAGATGGAAGTGTTGAAGGAGTCTGGGTGCATGGAGTTGGTGATGAGAGATCCAGGACCGCTCTTCTTGTCCAAACCCCTTCCAGTGTACTAAGTACTGGACAACTCCTCTAGAAATTCTGGAGTCCACAATAGACTGGACCTCGTTTTCCTGTTTTCCCTGTACGAGGAGAGGTGTTGAAGGTGATGAAGAGTCCAGAAAACAGGAGCTCAGGAAGACAGGCTTAAGTAAGGACACAGGAAACACAGAGGGAATCCTCATTGATGGAGGAAGTTGTAGGCGATATGCTACCGGATTTATCTTCTTCACTATGGAATAAGAACCAAGAAATCTAGATGCCAGTTTGGGCAGGGGTACCTTGAGCCGTAGGTTCCTGGATGATAACCACACCGTGTCTCTTGAGCTAATTTCCTGAATTTTGCGACGGTGGCAGTCTGCCTTGAGTTTCTGTCTATTAGTTGCGATTCTAAGATTCTCCTGGATCTTTTTCCATGAGTCTTGTAAGAGAGGAATTCTGTTGTCCGACGCTGGTACCCCAGAAGAAGAGAAGAAGAGACCATTGGAAGTCAGGATGGATGGAATCCATAATTAATGAAAAAAGGCGACTCACGGGTGGATACATTCCGCAGCGAATTATGTGCAAATTCAGCCAGGGGAGGAGATCCGTCCAATTATCCTGTGTATCCGAGACAAAACAACGCAGGTACTGCTCCAAGGTTTGATTGGTTCTCTCAGTCTGACCATTGGTTTGGGGATGATATCCGGAAGAAAAATGTAAGGAAATGCCCATCTTTTGGGAAAAGGAACGCCAAAATCTGGAGACAAATTGTGACCCCCGATTGTTTGTGGGCCCCCATGTGGATGAAAGATCTCTTTGACAAAGATATCCACAGGACTGGTAGAATTGGGAAGGCCTTTCAATGGGATGAAATGTGTCTTTTCGGAAAAGCGGTCAATAATGACAAGAATGGTATTCATTCCCTTGGAAACAGGCAGCTCAACAATAAAGTCCGTAGACAAATGGTTCCAAGGACGATCCAGAATGGGGAGAGTGTGTAAGAGACCAGGTGGTTTTCTCCGAGGAGTTTTATTGCGAGCACATGTGGAACATGCTTTGACAAATTCCTTAATGTCTCCTTGAATGCCGGGCCACCAGAAGGTTCGTTCCACAAGATTAGTGGTTCTTCTGGTCCCTGGGTGTCCAGCAGACTTGGAAGAATGGCCCTACTCCAAGACTTTCTTACGGTAACATGGTGAGGAGAAGAGGTGACCCTCTGGGACCTCGAGATCCTCTGGAATACGGGATTGATCCTGAAGGATGTCGTCCATTGCATCAAATGTGTTCGCGGAGAGTATGTACTTGGAAGGAAGAACTGTCTCCATATGATCCTCCAACTTATCTTCGGCTAAGAACTGACGAGAAAGCGCATCCGCTTTCATGTTTTTGAAACCAGGTATAAAGGATATAATGTAAATGAAACGGGGAAAAAAAAGTGACCAGCGAGCTTGACGAGCGCCTAGACGACGAGTACTCTCTATGTAAAGCAGATTTTTGTGGTCCATTAAGATGATGATAGGACTCTCCGTGCCCTCCAACAGGTGCCTCCATTCTTCCAGAGCAAGCTTGATAGCCAGAAGTTCCCGGTTACCCACATCATAATACTGTTCAGCAGAAGAAACATTTTTCAAAAAAAAGGCACAGGGTGGAGCCTGGCCTGAGGTGACTTCCTTTGAGACAAGATGGCTCCAGCCCCAACATCAGATGCGTCCACCTCCAAAGTAAACGACAACTTGGGATCCAGATGAATGAGGATGGACGCAGATACAAAGGCATTTTTCAGGAGATCAAAGGCTTGAGTGGCCACTGGTGGCCAGGAAGCAGAATCCGCCCCATTTTTGGTCAAGGCTGTAATGGGGGCTACCGTGGATGAAAAGTTCCAAATAAACCTGTGGTAATAATTTGCGAAGCCCAAAAAATATTTTTCGGCCTTGAGAGTGGTAGGACGTGGCCAGTTCGTAACTGCTTTAAGTTTATCTGGATCCATGGAGAACCTGGAGTCGAAAATGATATACCCCAAAAATGCTGTGGAAGTTTGATGAAATTGGCATTTCTCTAATTTGGTGAAGAGATGGTTCTCGTCTTGTTTGACATGACTGATGTGTTCTGGAAGAGACTTGGAACAATCTATATGTCATCCAGATAGACAATAAGAAATTGATTGAGAAGGTCTCGGAAGATCTCATTGTCAAAGTCTTGGAAAACAGCAGGAGCGTTGCAAAGACAAAAGGGCATGACTAAGTACTCATAATGACCATCTCGTGTGTTGAAGGCTGTCTTCCATTTGTCACCCTGAGGAATCCTCACCAAATTGTAGGCACCACGCAAGTCCAACTTGGTGAAGATGGTTGACTCTTGAAGACGATTGAAATGTTCTGAGATAAGTGGTAAAGGGTAATGGTTCTTGAGGGTAATCTTGCTAAGACCTCTATAGTCAATGCATGGGAGAAGAGATCCGTCTTCTTTTTTTTTTACAAAAAAGAAACCTGCTCCGGCTGGAGACGAAGATTTCCGTATGAACCTCCTTTTAAGATTTTCTTGGATGTAATCGTTCATGGCTTTAGTCTCTGGAAGGGAGAGTGGATAAGACCTTCCTCTGGGAAGGACAGAACTGGGCAAAAGATCGATCAGACAATCGAAGGGACGATGAGGCGGTAAAACTTCAGAACGTGCTTTGTCAAAAACGTCACGGAAATCAGTGTATATCTCGGGTAGGATACTTGTGTCCTCTCCAGGGGTGGCCAACCCACATATTTTATGAACGCGAACCATACAGCTTTCAGCATAATGAGTAGTTCACTGGATAGGTACCTTGTTAGTCCAGTCGATGCAGGGATTATGGTGTTGGAGTCATGGAAGACCCAGGATCGCTTCAACGGAAGGGGTGTGAATCACATCCAAGTGGATCTCTTCTTTGTGATCCTCTCCCGCAAATAGAAAGAAAGCAATAGCCTGTAGAGAAATGAAGGCCAGTTGTAATGGTCGACCGTCGATGGCTTCAAATCCTACCGGGACTCTCTTGCGGATTAGTGGAATGTTTCTCTCTGCGAAACCCTGGTCGATAAAGTTGCCTCCAGACCCTGAATCTATAAATGCCAATGCTGTGGTAGGAAACCTCTCACCCGTAAGAGACACTGGAATCAGAATTCTGGTCGGCAAGACTTCTTTGGAGATAGGGAAAATGGAAAGTGTTCCCAATGAGATTCCCCTGGACCTCATTGGGAGTTGGCTTTTCCCGACTTGTGGGGACAAAAGATCACTTGGTGTCCGGGATTGCCACATTAGAGACAAAGTCTGGCAGTGCGTCGATGTTGCTTCTCGGACGGGGACAACGTATTACCACCCAGTTGTATGGGTTACGGAGCATCAGAGGAAGAATGTTCTGGCGTAGCGAAATGGAAGGCAGGCGATCTAGAGGGCAGTTGTCGGTGGCGAGAACGTTCGGATCTCCTTTCTTGCAGGCGTTGGTCTACGTGGATGCAGACAGAGATTAGTTCTTCAAGATCCGATGGACGCTCTTGAGCGACGAGTTTGTCCTTTAGTGACTCCGAAAGACCCTGCCAGAAAGACGATGACAATGCCTCATTGCTCCATCCCGTCTCGGCAGCAATGGTATGAAACTCTAAGGCGTATCTGGCGACTGGGCGATCTCCCTGGGAAATATGAAATAGGGAAGAGACATCGGTTACCTTGCGGCCAGGTGTGTCAAAAACTCTTCAGAAATCTCTGGCAAATCGTCAGATGTCCTGCGTTAGATCTGACCTGTGTTACCAGATGGGGGAAGCCTAAGCCAGAGTGTCGTCTGTCAATAGAGATGATGTATGCCACTTTGGATCTTTGGGAAGGAAAACCAGAAGGCATGATTTAAATTCTATAAAATATTGGTTCAAAAACCATCGGCATCCATGGGGATCTCCCGCATAGCGGTTAGGAGTCGGGAGTCGGGGTTCAGAAAACATAGCATTAACCAGCGGAGTAGGTGAAGGACTGGTGGTGTCGGATGGACTGGAAGTTTGCACCTGAGTCATGAGTGCCAAAATATTCTGCTTTAACAGGTCCATCCGTCAGTCACTCTGCTTTAGGTATTTTTCTAGTCTTGTAAACATGCTGGTGTGTGCCTTCATGTCACGTCCCACCTCAGTGGGGTCCATGTTTGTAGGTCTGAGCATACTGTTACACTGTGCTCACCACAAACAAGGCGGGACCCCGGGACTGAGATGGGAATGGATAGAAATGCCACCCACAGCCACAAGGGCGCGTCTGGAGCGTAGATTGGTCGAGGTAGCCGGGTCAGTGTTGGAGAGGTACGGTTCGTCGTTATACTTGCCAGGGTCTGGGTAGGAAAGGTCTGGATCGGTGGAAGTACTTTTAGCCATAGTCGGGATTGGAGAGTGGTTATTGTCCGAGTACCGAGGTCAGGGTTGAAGAGGTGTGGATTGTCAGAGATAGCTGGGGTCAGAAGTACGGAGGTGCAATGTCCGAAAGCAAAGCCGGGTTGGTATACAGAGCAAATGTCAGCAAAGCAAGGCTAGACTATGGAGGCAGAGATGAGGAGAACAGAAACGTAACAATAACTGTGCTCAGCCGATGTGCCAGTGGCACAGCTGAGCATACAAGGAAGCGAGGGACCAATGGGAGGAGAGGCGGAGCGGAGGCGTGTCCTCAGCAGGAGCGGGGATAGGCAGAGGTGCAGGAGACAAGTGCAGGCTGCAGCTTATTCGGTCTGTTGACGTGGAGCTTGCGCGAGTTGCGCATGCATGCCGTTCGCGCGCCGCTTGACGTAGGTGCGCGAGCGCAATCCGGAGGCGGGACACTCTGGCTCCATCCTCAGCAGAGAGCCGGGTGTGCTTCAACGTGTAGCGCTGCTGAGACCAGAAACGGGTCCCAAGGACGTGCCGCCGGGAGCGGGGACCGTGGAGTTTGATGGAGAAAAGGCGGGAGAATGCTGAAGGCAGCGTGACTCCCTGTTCCTTACAAGGTGATCGATGGAGACCGGTGAAAACACGGATTGAGTGCCCCAGAGATGGGTGAGGGGGCCTTGGCCCAAAGACTTAGAAGGGCTGTACACTGGCGACACACTTTATTCGAGCTCGGCTAGTCCCACGAATTCGGGTATACCCGGGTGTATTTGAGGTTGGTGGATGTTTTCATGCCGAGGTTTGCATTGGGGTTATTTTTCCATGCAGGATGAAGCATTTTATTCCCGCTGGCTGCAATACTGCACAGTATATATATATATATACTGCATTACAATTCATGAATTTATGCCATCTGGTAGACACGCGAAGCATTGCAGCCTATTAAATCCTAATCATTATCATTTAACAGATCAGCCGCCCGTCAGCCAGGCATGAACCCAGGCTGGGAAGGCAAACGCAACGGGGCTTGTCTGAGGTGAGGAGCGGCGCATTCCAGGTATCTGCCAGGTACAAACTGGGTATTTGCTCGAATAAAGTGTGTCGGTGCAGTATTTCTGTTTATAGACACAAAGGCCACTTAGCCTCATTAAAAAGCCAAGAGCAATTACCGCTAATATTCAACGTTAATAGACATTGACCATTTAAAGATAAAATACAAAAGTGGTTTTATATACCTATCCGGGAAGTCTATCCCTATAAGTGCATGTTAACATGAAAAGTTTTATATGTTTATCTGTACCACAGTTGTTAGGAATTGACACGTCTTTTAGGCCCTTTTTTATATTCTAAGCAAGCTACAGTGAGGGCATGGTCAGGGGAGTGAGAGCAGATAGAGGTGGGGTGTGCAGGATCGGTGGGAGCCCTGCATGCCTGACATCAGGTCGCCCCCAGTTGGGCCATATGCCCTTCAGGCCAGGCCACTTAGGGTCTGGCCACAAATCTGGGATGAGTGGCTGGTTACATTCATCTTACTTTATAGTTTATTTTTTGTTGTTTTTTTTCTTCTCCACATTCCCAGAGGGGGAAAGTTCCTTCCCTTCTTTTTTTACCCCCATGTGCTCCCTACAACCATTAAAGTTTTTCACTCACAACTTTCACATGAGAGAGAGAGACACGACATTGATAGATGACTAGTCAATCGCCATTGAAGTTAGTATCCCTGAATGTTAAAGGTCTTAACAGTAATGGTAAACGTAGATTGGCCCTGAAAGAATTTAGGAACCTGAAAAGCAGATATTGTTTTCTTGTAAGAGACGCATTTTGATACTCTGGAGCCCCCAAACACTTTCAGCTGGACATATCCTATAGCATTTTACTCTTCTTTTACTAGCAAAAAAAGAGGGGTTGCAATACTGATTAAACGGTTCCAGACATTGGAGGTTAAGAGAGATCAAGAGGGGAGGTCCCTTGTGCTTCATGGGCTTCTTTCAGGCCCACTTATTACATTAGTGAATATATTTGCACCCAACGAGGGACAAATGGATAGCATCACACAAAAAGAGAATATAAATAGAAAAACTAAAAAAATTACAGAAAAAAATACAAAATTAGAACATTCACATAAAAAAAAATATCCATCGAGTTAAGTTTATAAAATCCTGACCCAGGCAAGGGAGGAACTTAAGAGGGTGCAATTAGAAGATGTAGAGAAAGCACATAAGTGGACAAAGCAAAAGTATTATGATAAGGGAGATTAGGCGGACCGGTTATTTGCAAACAAATTTAGAGGGATCAGGTCGAGAGCTTCGGTCCCTGTTGTTAGGTTAAAAGGAGGAGAAGTGACTTACAACCGCTCTAAGATAGCAGAGGAATTTGCTCAATTCTATATGGATCTCTACGATCTTGACAATTCAACTCCAAATGCTAAAACCTCGGACCCGACCCAGATTGAGGACTATTTGAGAGAATGTAACATCCCAAAACTGTCAGAGGAAGACCACAACATTTTAAATGCAAAAATAACCCGGAAAGAGTTAGTAAATTATTATTTTATATAATGCAGGAATTGAACCCATGATCTTCTATATTCCAGTCCACTGCTCTAAACACTATACCACAATGTGGATGGAAGACTATCCTCCTTATTCAACCCTATGGTTGTTTGGAATGTATATTCTCATGGGGTGCAGGACTGCACTGTGCAGTAGATGTTAAGTTTTATAGAGTCAGCTTCATCACACCAACCCAGTGGTATAGCAGTTAGAGAATTGCACTCGCATATGAAGCACCTGCGGTTCAATTCCCACATGGTGTAGAGGGAGTGGTGTGTGTATGTGTGTACATGTGTTTGTGTGTACGTGTGTACGTATGTATGTCTACATATGTGTCCGATAGCAATAAAGCATTGAATGTTAAAAAATAAACAAATGTTGGAGATGTTTTTAAATTGGGAGGCACGCTCAGACTGTGTTATAAGCGAATACACATTGTAGTGGATCGCGCTATAACCCTTTGAGCTGTATATGGGATTATGTGGGTAGAACCTCTATATGCACAGTTACAAAAGAGAATATTTATCAAATTTTGTTACGCTGGTATTACACTCCCAAAAGGTTCAAGCAAATATTTCCGGAGGCTACTGATAGGGGATTTAGCATATAAATGGTAGTTTTGTCCAGTAATGCAGACATACTGGAGGACAGTTTTGAAATTAATAGAAGATGTGTCGGGAATCAAGGTTCCGCTAGATCCAATTTTAATCATTTTGGCTAAGCCTATTGAAGATGTGAATCATTACACAGCTAAATTAATTTTGCATATACTAACGACGGTGTGCAATAGCAGCAGCAGCATGGGAAAAGACACTGCTGCCCTCCAGAAGAGAGGTTATTAGAAGGGTTAACGATGTACAATTAATGGAGAGACTCACCTCATTTTTGAATCTTATCCATCGTGAAGGACCATGCGTGGAACCTTTGGGCACGAACAGCTGTGGTTACGCCGAGGCGGGCGAGGATCTCGAACTTCAATTTTGCATAGACGTTAGCTTCGGCTGGCTCTAGATCAAAGTAAGCCTTCTGGTATTCGCCGCTTAGGAAGGGTGCGATTAGACTGGCCAACTCAGCTTCTGGCCATCCCTCTCTCTGTGCCATGCGTTGAAACGTGAGAAGATAGGTTTCCACATCATCCGAGGGCCCCATCTTCTGAAGGTAGTGGCTTGCCCTGATCATTTTCGGGACTGGGGCTGCCTCTGGCAGTGGAAGGTTACTGATAGTCCCCCTCAGGATCTCGAGTTCCTGCTGTAAGCCCTGAGCGAACCGTTGTTGCTCCTCTCTCAGCAAGCGGTTTGTCTCTTGCTGGTTTGCATTCGCCTGTTGCTGGTTTGCATTAGTCTCTTGCTGGTTTGCATTAGTCTCTTGCTGGGCTATTAACAGCTGTCGCTGGGTTTCATTCGCCTGTTGCAGGGCTTCATTCGCGTCTTTCTGGACAGCGACATTGCGTACCAGCACACTCACCACGTCTTCCATCTTGTTTGGAGAGAAAAAAAACTTTTTTTTTTAAAGTTCTTTAACCCGCAGACCTTTTAGTGTTCTGCCCGCATTCTCCACCATATGTGACAAACGGTGCATGCGTGCAGGGGTGCCAAGAGACTTTGTTTTCAAGTCATTCGTTCCGTGGACATTTTATTTCATTTGCCCATCCCAGTAAGTGTTGATTAAGAGTAATTGTGAAGAATTGTGTCTTTGTCTACGAAGGGGTTGTATGGTTATTCTACTTTGTAACAATTTCCACACCAGTATCTCTACTAACTATCAGCATAAGTATAACTTTGCACTTTAACATCTCCATTTGTACCTGGCATTGTGATATAGTGATCTTGGTTACCTGGGACACTTGTTATCTGTGGGATAGCACTATCACTATATATATATATATTGGTCATCACTGGAGTCTAGGCGCAAAGTTCACCTTTCCTGTCTTGCCTTCAAATTCTTTATGGGCAAGCTACCCAGCTACCTGAACAAGCTCCTCACCCCTACCACATGCAGCACCTATCACCTGAGATCAGACTCCAAAAGACTGTTCATGGTCCTAAGGCTCAACAAAGTATCTGGCTGCTCCTCCTTCTCTTACCGTGCACCCCAAAACTGGAACAACCTACCAGAGACTCTTACATCCACCACCAGTCTAAGTTCTTTCAAATCTAAGGCTTTCACACATTTCAATCTGGTCTGTAACTGTTTCACTCGCCCATAATATAAATTATCTTTAACTGTGCATGCAATGTCTTATATATAATGTATACCCTGCTCATTATGTAACTGTATTTGTAAACATGTATTATTTGTCTTAACTCTGTGCCCAGGACATACTTGAAAACGAGAGGTATCTCTCAATGTATTACTTCCTGGTAAAATATTTTATAAATAAATACATATATATATAGTGCAGAATAAATGAGTTCTTCAGTATTCGGTGATACCTTTTTTTATTGGAGCATATGCGGTGGTATCTTATAGCCTGGCTGTGTATGATACCTTGTATAAGATACCACTGCATATGCTCTGACACTGAAGACAGAAACAGGCATCTCACAACCCTGACCCAAACCGTTCAGACAGAAGGGATACAAACCAAAGACCATTGCCTGAACTATTACATCTGCACAAAAAAGCCCCACGAGAACACCTACTACAATACAGACAGAGAGAACCTACCACACACATACCACTAGTGACCACATACAACCCTACCCTAGAGGGAATACAAAAAATAATCAAAGATCTGCAACCCATGCTGACAGAGGATGCTCTGTCCACATATCCTCCCCCCCGCCGCTCAGACCTCGGGGTGAGCGACCATGGATATTAGGGGAGGCATCCTTGACAAACCCGCGGCATTGCCATTTTTGTGCCCCGACTGTGTTCCACAGAAAATTTAAAGGGCTGTGGCTTAGGAACCACCTGGTCACCCTAGCGTTCTTCTCCCTATTTTGACCCATCCAGGTAAGGGGTGCATGATCTTGACCAATCGAACTTTCTCTCCCCAACAGATATACTTGAGTGTCTTCTACAGACCCACCTTTATTGCAGACATCTTTCTCGACTATGGAGTTAATTTTTCTCCTGGGATTTAGTTTCCTACTTAAATAAGGAGGGGGTGCTCCTCCCCTTGATACTCCTGGAGGTACCGCCCCCACCTACGCTCATCTCAATCGTCGGTTGACTAGACCTACTCTTTGGAGAAAGTCAGGTGTGACCAACACTGGTTGGGCACAGAGAGCTTCTTCAGGCTTCTAAGGCCTGTTCGCTTCGGGGGACCACTTTACCATTAGCGGTCCTCTGCTTTTGTGAGGTCGGTTAGTGGGGTTGCCTTAGTTGCAAAATTGGTAATAAACCTCCTATAGTACGCCAATTAACCCCAAAAACAGGTCCTTACTTGTTTTTTTGTGTCTGTGCCTTGGTCCAAATTTTGTATCGCCTCTCTCTTGAGTGTTTGTTGTTTGAGTAACCCTCTACCAATAGAATACCCCAGCATACTTGGCCTCCATCCAGACCAATAGTGCATTTTGAGCGGGGTTAGCAGGTAGTCCAGCAGACCGAACTGCGTCGAGCACAGCGTTGACCTTTGGAAGGTGGACTGCCAATCTCACTAGGATTACCACATCATCCAGGTAGGCCGGCAGCGTACCGAACATGTGGTTTTTAAATTTTATCCATCATTCTTTGGAATGTGGCGGGAGCTCCATGTAAGCCAAAAGGCAGCACCTTATATTGAAAGATGCCGTCTGGGGTTGAGAAGGCTGTTTTTTCTTTTGCCCTTTCTGTGAGGGGAACCTGCCAGTACCCTTTTTGTTAGGTCTAGGGTTGTGAGATATCGGGCTTTGCCCATCTCTCTACAAGTTCATCATCCACCCTGGGCCATAGGATTATATCAAATTTTGACACCCTTCCGCGTTTTAGTTTCCGGTAGTCATTACAAAACCTTGTTGTAACGTCTGGCTTTGGACTAAAACTATAGGGCTGTTCCACCCACTTTGGGATTCCTAAATTACGCCTAGTTTTAGACATTTTTTTAACCTCTAAACTTATAGCCCTCTCTCTTTGGCTCTGGATTCGTACTGTTTAAGGTTAACTCGGACCCCCCCGTTCAGAGACTATGTACTTTTTAATTACGTTTAGTTTTACCTGGCTTGTGTAGAGAAGATTTCTTTTGTTCCTTTCAACTAAACTCTGGACCTCTCGTTTCTGATGCATCCGGACAGTGTTTTCGCTATGCTAACCTCTGGGTCATTTCTTGATTCTTCTGATGGACCTGGGGGTACTACGGGTTACAAGACCTCGCCTATCTTTCCAGGGCATTGAGTAGGTTTATATGGTAAATTTGCTCAGGTTTTCCTCCTAACCTGGCTGCCTTACCTATAATTTACTTCTCCCACTCTTTCCAAGACCTCATATGGCCCATGCCATTTAGCAGGAATACTCTTTTACTTACTCCACAGGTGGGAACCAGAACTAGTACACTGGCGACACACTTTATTCGAGCTCGGCTAGTCCCACGAATTCGGGTATACCGGGTGTGTTTGAGGTTTGTGACGTTTTCTTTCTGCCCGAGTGCATTGAGTATTTTCCCGGCAGGGATTGAAGCATTTTATTCCGCTGGCCTTCAATACTGCACAGTACATATATATATACTGCATACAATTCATGAATTTATGCCATAGCTGGTAGACACGCGAAGCATTTGCAGCCTATTAAATCCGTAATCACTTATCAGTTAAAGATCACCGCCCGTAGCCAGCTGAACCCAGGCTGGCAGGAATGCACGGGTCGTGTCAGAGGTGAGGAGCGCGCATTCCAGGTATCTGCCAGGTACTATGGGTATTTGCTCGAATAACAAGTGTGTCGTGTGCAGTACCCTATCACCTGGAAAAAAATTCTGACCCTAGCCCACCTTATTATACGTATTCCTTTGTTGCTTCGTGAGCTTTCTTTCTCCATGTGTTTCCCTCACGATGGGTAGGACTGCAGCAATCGGTCCTGATTTGGGCAACATGGCCTCTATTACACTTTCTGTATGGGTAACCTCGGTTCCCAAGTTCTTTGGCTATATCCAGTAAGCCCCTTGGATGGTCGGCCATACAATAGTTCAATACGGTGGAGACCTGTGGATGACTGGGGAACTTCCCTAATGGCAAATACGATGTTGGTAACAAAAGGCTCATCCGGTTTACTATTTTTCCATCCTTATCGATCCCGCCCGTCGTCGAACTGCTCTTTAAGGTTTTTTATTGAACCTTTCCACTAAACCATCTGTTTGGATGATAGACTGAGTTCTGAGATGCTTGATTTTGGGAGTTTACATAGCTCTTTTGTTATCTGGCGGACATAAATGGTTCCCTGTCAGATAAGATCTCTTTAGGAATTCCGACCCGAAAACAGAAGTACTAACTCTTTTGCTATGTTTTTTAGCAGGAGGTGCTACGTAGGGGAACTGCCTCGGATATCGGTAGCATAATCTTAATATTACCATATATCTGATGGTCCCCTAGCAGACTTTCATTAGGGTCCTATAGATCCATAGCCAACTCGGTCAATGGTAACCTCTATTGATGGGAAGTGTTACCATGGGCCTTCGGTATGCTTGAACGGCGGTGAGCTGACATTCTTGGCATGAGGAATCATAGTTTTGTATTTCTGGCGAACCCCCCGGCCAAAAAGCTTCGGAGAACCTTTTTTGTCTTTTCCACCCCTAGGTGTGTCCCCCCAATTGATGAACTATGTCGAGGTGGTAATACTACGTTCTGAAATTGTCCGTGTACCCCCAACAATTGGTTTAGTTTGTACCTGATTTTCTTTTGAATCAACCCTATTACTAGTGTCGTTCTCTACCTCGAAGTAGGGGTAAGCAAGTGACCTTCTGGTTGGCCATGAGTACTATTCTGGTCCCGTATATTTCCCCTTGTACCGCTAATGTGCTGTGGTCTCTCCCACTTGGGCCTTCTTAAAACTCCCAGACTGACCTCTAGGTCACGAGGGTCTTATCCGACTGGGGTGGTAATTGCCTGATCAACATCTTGATTTGGTATCCCTACCAATAGTGATGTGGGAGGGAATTTCAACAGCTTCTCCTCCTTTTCCCCCTTCTTATTTGGGGGCCTCGTCCAACCTCCAGTTCTGAAAAGAAGGATTTGTTTCTTTCTTCTAACACTTCGTGATGGTCTGCTATTGCACCTGGGCGCTATTCCTGAGCTGGGGACCACATTTTAGAAAATGGGAAATTCGTCCCTATTAACACTCATGTGGCCAGTTGGGTACAACACCCCCTTGAAATCTAAAAACCAAATCTGTTTAAAAAAAAACATCAACGTTGATATTCAGGATTTATCCCCATTCATACAACAAATTGGCCACTCTTTTGAACTGTTTACCTGTTTCTTCTTAATGGGCAATAGTATTCGGACCCCCTCGGTGTGGTGACATACTCCCAGAGTCAAGAAGTGCCCGAACCACTCTTAACCATTAACCTTTACAAATGCCCACAGATGGTTTATTCAAGGGGTCCTCTGGGCTAGGGCCCCATACATTGGACCACACGAATTGTTCCAGCGCTGTGCATTGGGGGGGGGGGGGGCAATGGGCTCATCATTTAGTGGGCAGATTTTTGGCTTTGTGGCCCCTCTCATGACAATTTAGGCACATTTAGGTACATAGGCTGTGTCCCACTTTAATCCCTTTTCAGAGCTTTTCCCGCTCCCATGTGGCTAGTGCCCTTAGTGTGCGAACCACTGTTGCTGGAGCGGCGTGAAGGGGGTCGCCGCTCTTGCAGCGCCCCTTAAACCCAACCAACCCCTGTACCCTTTCCGTCTCTGGAAGAGTCCTGGAACCTTCGTATAGTTGGGGTTGCTCAACTACTGTGGGTTTCGGTGTCTTCTACTGCTGCACTGTAACCTTTCCTACAGGGCCACAAGCTCATCCCCGCTTGTGTGGGTCACTCCGACTGTACCCAACGGCGTAAGGCGAGGGAAGTTTCCTCCAAGACTGGTCCATGACCAACCGTTCCACGATGTGGCTTGCTGGGTTGATCTCCTCGGGTTGTAGCCACTCTTTCCTCCGGGCGAGGTGTGAGGTCATACATCTGCTTCGGGTGGCTTTATCCATCGTGAAGACATGGCGTGAAACATTTTGGCACGAACAGCCGTGGTTTACGGCCGAGAGCGGGCGAGGATCTCGAACTTCATTTTGCATAGACGTTAGTCTTCGGCTTGCTTAGATCAAGTAAGCCTTCTGGGGTTCGCCCTTAGGAAGGGTTCGATTAGACCAGCCCACTCACTTTGCCATCCCTCTCTCTTTGCCGTGCGTTCAAACGTGAGAAGATAGTCTTTCCCATCATCCGAGGGTCCCCATCTTCTTAAGGTACGTGGCTTGCCCCGGGTTTCATTTTCGGAACTGGGCTGCCTCTGCCAGTGGAAGGTTACTGATAGTCCCCCCCCCGGATCTCGCGTTCCCTGCTGTAACCTGAGCGAACCGCTTTTGGCTCCTCTCTCAGCAGGTCGGTTTGTCTCTTGCTGGTTTTGCATTAAGTCTCTTGCTGGGCTATTAAACAGCTGTCGGCTGGGTTTCACTCGCCTGTTTGCTGGCTCATTCGCGTCTTCCTGGCAGCGACATTGCCGTACCAGCGCATCACCACTTCTTCCATCTGTTTGGAGAGGAGAAAAAAAAACCTTTTTTTTTTTTTTTTTTTTTTTTTTTTTTAAAGTTCTTTAAACCCCCAGACTTTCATGTTTCTGCCCGCATCTCCACCGATGTACACGGCTTACTCCGGGGCTCCGCCGTCTGTCCGGGCACTGTTTAGAAACCGGTCTTTTAGGGTAGTGTTAAATGATGAGAGTCACGTTACGTTCCTTTAAACAGGCTATGCCTGGTTTAATTCAGTCCCAGGCACTGAGACTGCCCCCAGTTTTAAACCAAAAACAAAAGCCAAACAAAAGCTGCTCGTCTGAGCATAACTTAAACTTAGATGTCCCTGACTTCAGAGTGGAATGTCCTTGTCCACTTCCACAACAAAAGTACCTTTGCAGTCTTTAGACAAAACTAACAGAATGATGAAGCGATTTGGGGAAAGAGCTTTCTCACCCTCTGCAGTCATCAGCCTCCAGGCTCTGGGCGGGGCTCAGAGGAAACAGGAAACAGTCTTATTACCTGAACTCTAATCAGCATGACAGGTGACAGAAACAGCACAGACAAACTGTGGAATGGAGTGCCTTACCACGAGCTTCCCTGTTCAGCTTAGACGGACAGAAACTGTTCCAGTATCCTGGGAGCCCTGTATCTGAGTTTTATTACCAACCCTGGTTTCTGTCACATATGTAGTCCTCCAGTGCTCAGAATCGTCTTTGTAGGGGTGAGCGCCATAAGTGTACATAGCGCTTCACAGTAGAATACATGTCATATAAATAACAAATAGACATAACAGATCAGGGAATAAGTGCTTCATACCTACTGTAAAGTAACATAAGGAAGGAGTTTCCTGCTCCAGGAGCTTCACCAATCTAATTGGTAGGTAAGAACGTACAGAACATTAGAGGGAATACTAGTAACGTTCGTCTGCAGGGGGGGCCAAGCTTTGTGTCATGTTCCTGATTATCCAGTGCTACTCCTATGCTTCTTTAAGCAGATGTGTCTTAAGGTGGGTCTTAAAGGTGGATAGCCGAGGGGGCTAGTCCTGGTAATTGAGGGGAAGGGCATTCCAGAGGTGTGGGGGTGGGGCAGAAAGTGAGAAAGGTTTAAAGAAGGCGGGAGAGAGCTTTATAGACACAGGGGGTAGTAAGAAACTCCTTGAGAAGAACGCAAGTCGTGAGGTGCAAGCGAGAAATTTGGGCTGAGATGTAATGAGGGGCAAAGAATGTAAACTTTAAAAGTGAGCAGTAGAATGAGTGTTAGATAACGCGATTTAATCTTTCAATATCGGAAGCCATGAGAGAGGCTTTCAGCAGGGAGACGCGAACAGATTTATGAAAGAGTAGAGTGATCGGGCAGCAGTGTTAATAGATTGTCGGGGAGACAGGTGAAGGTAGGAATGCCGACAGCAGGAGGTTGCAGTAATCCAGAAGCAGACCGTGAGAGAAATGAGGGGGCCTGAGTCGAGTTTTAGGTTGCAGTTAGTAACAGAGGAAAGTTCGTATCTTTGTGATATTGCGGAGGAAAAAGCGACAAGTTTTAGAAACTTTTTGAATATGAGAGGAAATGAGAAGGAGGACAAGTTGTGACCCCCTAGGCAGCGTGCTTTGCCACGGTGAATGATCGTATTTCCAATAGCATTGTGGAAGGATGTAGTAGGGCCAGGTTTGGGGAGTTAGTATAAGAGCTCTGTTTTTGCCATGTTAAGTTTCATTCAGTCGGGCGTATGGCCATCCAGGATATTTCCAGAGAGGCATTCAGAAACTTTGGTCTGTATAACAGGTGTAAGGTCAGGGTTGAATGTAAATTTTGTGGTGTTCGTCAGCCAAAGAGGTGATATTTAAAAACCCAACAAAGAAGTGATTATGTCCACCTAGAGAAAGTGTGTAGAGGAGAAAAGAGAAGGGGTCCCAGACATAGCCCTGGGTACCCCCACAGAGAGATCAATAGAGGAGGAGAGGTGTTAGCAAAATAGACCACTTGAAGGTACGATGGGAGAGGTAAGAGGAGATCCAGGACTAAGCTTTGTTCCGAATACCAAGGTATGGGAGAATGTGAAGGAGAATATGTTGTCCACGTTTCAAATTCTCAATGCTGCAGATATTTCGAGTAATATGGCAGAGAGTGTACTGGACCCCCTGTCCCTGTTGTTTGGCAGCTTGGAGGTCTTCAGTTATTTTTAGTGGAGGAGGGCTGTTCATAGATGAGCATGCGGAAGCAGATTGTAGAAGTCGAGTACAGAATAGGTGTTGAGAAAGTTGTAGCAATCGAGAGAATACAAACGTTCACAGAGTTTTGGAGGCAAAAGGCAGGAGTGAGAACAGGTCCGATAGTTAGAAAGGACAGTAGGGTCAAGCGTGCTGTTTTTGAGTATGGTATAACGGTTGCATTGCTATTCTTGAGAAGGATTTAAGGAAAGTTACAAGTAAGGCAGATTAAAGATCGTGTGAGACATAGGTATTATAAAGTAGCAATATGGTTTAGGAGAATGGAGGGGAATATGGTGATCAATATGGCAAGTGGGTAAGGGAAAGAGGAGATCATCACGTATACCTCCTCCTCCAATAGCAGAAAAAGAGTCAAGAAAGACGGAGGATAGTTTTGGGAAGCATTGTGGGTGGGATTGAGGCACAGATGGGGTTCTGCCGTAGTGGACTCCACCTTTTTTTTTCTTAAAAAGTCAGCAAGTCCTGAGGTGAGATGTAGGAAGAAGATGAGAGGAGCATCTGGATGGTTGTCTGAGTAAGGTCAAAGACAGAAAAGAGCTGGCGTGGTTAGACTTTGTGTGTGTTATTGTGATGACAGTGGTTTTGTTTAGCCGTGAAAGGGAAGAGGGCAGATTGAAACAAGGATAGCATAATAAAATTTGTAGTAATGAAGTCTGCTGCGATCGTCTGAAGATTTCCCCAGAGGCGTTCAGAGGACGAGTGGAGGAACGCATCTGGCGTGTTTGGGAGTTAGTATCCAGGGTCTGTGGGGGTTAGAAGGGCAGTACGGCAGAGAGAAAGTGGGGCTAGATCAAGAGAAGGAAAGATAAGAGGAAGGCCAGAGTTGTAGTTTTCCTCCTGACCAGTGTGACAGAAACCAGGGGTTGGTAATAAACTCCATATACAGGGCTCCCAGGATACTGAACAGTTTCTGTCCTGTCTAAGCTGAACAGGGCAGCCTCGTGGTACAGGCACTCCATTCCACAGTTTGTCTGCTGCCTGTTTTCTGTCACCTGTCATGCTGATTAGAGTTCAGGTATATAAGACCTGTTTCCTGTTTCCTCTGAGCCCCGCCCAAGAGCCTGGAAGGCTGCTGAACTGCAGAGGGGTGAGAAAGCCTCTTTCCCAAATCGCTTCATTCATTCTGTTAGTTTGTCTAAAGACTGCAAAGGTACTTATTTTGTTGGTGGAAGTGGACAAGCCACTTCCAACTCTGAGTCAGGGACATCTAAGTTTAAGTTATCGCTCAGACGAGCAGCTTTTTGTTTGGCTTTGTTTTCTGTTTAAACTGTGGCAGTCTCAGTGCCTGGGACTGAATAAACCAGGCATAGCCTGTTTAAAGGAACAGTACGTGACGTCTCATCATTTAACCTACCCTAAAAGACCGTGTTCTAACAGTCCCGGACAGACGGCGGAGCCCCGGAGTAAGCCGTTTGTCACAATACATACATACAAAAAAAAAACTTTCTGCAACATATTACACAGAAATGCACTTAAGGGATTTAGATGGCTACTTATTGTGACGGTAACGGGGTGCCAAGCCAGTAATAAAGGGGTCATCCCCATTAGGCACCCCCTTCAACCGTCTGGGAAGTGAGGGGTTAACCAGAAATGTACCTATCATACATATGTTCCCCTGCTTCACAACCAAAAGGTATGTCCCTTTGGTTACCAGGGGGGTCATGCACTAAGCTCCTTTAAGTCACTTTTAGAGTGCAAAGTGCTCTTAGAACGTGATTTTGCACTGAAAACGATGTGCAGAGAGGAGCAGCTCTTGAGGAGCCCCATCAAGCTGTCAGCCTTTGGGGCAACGCAGATGTACATGTATACATGTGTATATGTATATAACAAGATAACTGAAAATATTTGATTACACTGACACATAGGATCCAGTTGTTGCTACTTTGGCCCCTCGAACAGGGAAAGATTTAAAGAGTTTTCAAAAAGTACTTTCTGATTAATATTATGGTGGTAATAACAGATTCATTGTGTCTGCTGGTACAAATAAATGAATGGTGTGGCCTTATTCCCACATACAATAAATAAAGAGTAAGATGTCAGCATGATGGGGATAATGTGATACAGGCATACCCCGCTTTAAGTACACTCACTTTAAGTACACTCGCGAGTAAGTACATATCGCCCAATAGGCAAACGGCAGCTCACGCATGCGCCTGTCATCACGTCCTGAACAGCAATACTGGCTCCCTACCTGTACCGAAGCTGTGCGCAAGCGGGGAGACTATGGAGCCTGTTACAAATGCGTTATTTACATCAGTTATGCATGTATATAACGATTGCAGTACAGTACATGCATCGATAAGTGGGAAAAGGTAGTGCTTCACTTTAAGTACATTTTCGCTTTACATACATGCTCCGGTCCCATTGCGTACGTTAATGCGGGGTATGCCTGTACAGTGTAGCAAAGTCACGTCACTGTGGTTGTAGGTGAAAAAACAATCTTTATAAAAGTTATTTATTACCGATGCTGAATATTACATTCACAATTTGATGTTTAATAAGAGGTTATGTTTATAATATTAAACGAGGTTTAATGACACATAGCGTCTCGCATCATTTTAGCATCCACCAAAATAAAAGTCCAATTGGACTAAGGTGCCAGGCTATTGAGACCGTACCAGCTAATTGGAGGGGGGGCAATCAACTCAATCAGATCAGTAGGCGTGAAGCCTACTGGATCTATGAGTTGAAGACCCTCTCCCCCAATGGTCTCAATATTGATTTTGAACTAGGTGTTTTTTTTAAATAATTTTTAAATAATATTTTTTGTTAGAAATAATATTTTGTAAATACATTAATAAACTGATAGATTATTTATATTTATTTTTAACTCTCATAAGCATTTTTAATGAGACTTACACCCAGCATGTCATTGAATTTCTATCCCTCCACTTGTGTGCGTATTTATGTACATTTTATATACAATATGGAATGTTGCGCTGTTATACTTTATGATAGGTTTTAACATTGAGCATTGTATGATTTTATAGCATATTCTATTGAGAGTCAAAAAGTGCATTTTTTGTTTGTTAAATGTGTTAGTGGTTGCATTATTGTTTTTGTTATTGTTTTTGTATAGTGTGTTAGGTAGGCTGTGTGTTATACACAGTACATGACTGACAGAGGTTTAGACCAATCGAGGAAGGTACAGAATCATTTGATTGGCTTTTATTTATTTTATTTTTTATCCAATGGTGTCTACCCTGTTAGTATATAATGACTTCATGTGCTGTGTCCAATCAACCCCTGATGAAGTGCGCATGCGCACGAAACGCGTTGGGCAGTTGGAAGAGAGTAATTGCTTTGGAGCAGAGCACTGCAGGAGTTTGTTCAGACACTCGAGCAGGAGAAGGGAGTTTCGGACATTTGTCCCGCCCCCAGTGACGCACTTCCGGCAACGGAGTGGCAGCTGGCACCAGGAGAACCGGAGACCAACCTAAGGTGACGCACATCCGGACGCAGAACCTAGGAAGTGATCGGAGCTTCACCTGATCGCCACGAGTCTACGAGTAGCTGCTGCCGGAGTTCCATCACGGTGCATCCCTGCTTGTTTATATTGGATGTCTTGTAAGTAGGATTCCGGTTTTACAAACCGGATCCGCTATCTGCTCCAGGCGTTTTTTAGTTGTTCATTAAATTTACTCCTTTATTATTTGTCAGCCTACTTGTTATTGTTTTGTGTTTGTCTTGTCTTGTAAGTTCTATTTGTTTGCATTTAACATTGTTGCACTATGATTGTTTTTCTTTTCTCTTTTGCATCACGTATGTAAATCCCTGCTGTGGAGCCTGAAGTTAAAGATTGGACTCTCCTCCATTGGACATTGTCACAATTCTTGGACTCCACATTAGTTGGGAGTCCTAATTGGACTTTAAGGCGCCGGTTTGTATTGTTGTTTGTTTAATAAGAGGTTGATACTGTACAGTATGAACCCAGATATCAGTGACGTCATCATAAAAAAGAATGCATTTGAAGTTGATTGTGCCCTTTATATTCTTTCATTTTAGAGAACTCTATACATGTTCCATAGGTACCTTATAGTTGGTCTATGCCACTTCATTACAATTTCCGTTTCACCATGAAATCTAATGTCCTA
The DNA here is from genome assembly GCA_036426205.1 of Ascaphus truei. Classification (NCBI taxonomy): domain Eukaryota; kingdom Metazoa; phylum Chordata; class Amphibia; order Anura; family Ascaphidae; genus Ascaphus; species Ascaphus truei. Next base: position 272,630 of record CM071571.1, on the reverse strand, counting down.
CTGTGACAAAGGGACTCCAGATAGTCCTTCCAAACCTTTGGTTTAATGTTTGAAACAGCAATCTTGGAGTGTGACATCTGCCAAAGACTTCACCAGTGCTGTGCACAACTACAGTACTCCCAAGGGACAATGGGGGCTATGCACTAAGCTCCGTTAAGTCACTTTTAGACCGCAAAGTGCTATACGATCGTGATTTTTTGCACAACCCGATGCACTAAGCAACGCAAACAGGCACTTTGCGCTCTAAAAATGACTATTTTCAGGAATTTTTTCTAAGTCCAACTTTGCTCGTTCGTAACCCTGTATGCGTTAAATTCTGCCATTAAGCAGGATGCACTAAGCAACGCAACCTTAGCGTACGCAAAAGTTGCGTAGATCAGAACACGTCAGGTCAGAGTAGAAGCAAAAAAAAGCTGGACTTAGAAAAAGTTATTGCTTTTCATTTTTGCATGCGCAAAACCCATACAACAGGCCGGCGGGTGTCCCCGGCTGACCCCGTGGGGGTCCCCGAGGGAGCCCGGGGGTCGCACAGGTGTCCACGGCTGACCCTGCAGTGGTCCGGGGGTGGGGGTCCCCGGCTCACCAAGCAGGGGTCCCCGCGGTAGTCCGGGGGTCCCCGCGGCCGTCCCGGGGTCCCCGCGGGAGTCCCGGGGTACCCGCGGGCCTGCGGTACAAATGTTGCGCCTCAAAAAATAATAAACAATATTTATAACTAAATACACCCCCCTAACACATACTATACAGTAATGGGCAAAATTACTATTATCCACATATGGATAATAATGCATTTGCCCATTTTAAATACATATAACTTTCAATAAATACAGTAAAAACATATTACACTTACCTTTTACAGGCACCCATGATGAAGGCCGTCTTCATCCTCATCTTCATCCTGCCCATGCCCCCTCCGATGCTGCAAAACATACACAAGAATAAAAACATCCAATGTAATGTTCCCTAACCCCTTAATCACCATAGCGGTTATTAACCGCTACAGTCATTAAGGGGTTAACCCACCCTCACCCACCACTCGGGAGGCCTACATACCCTCCCCCACTAACCCCCCCACCCCGTGAGGCCTAACCACCCTCACCCACTACCCAGCCGGGAGGCCTACCCACATACCCTTGGGGCCAATACCCCGTCCCCCCACTTTAGTACCCACAATAAAAACAACTCACTGCCCCACAATAAACATCATTCTATTTATTAAATACATAACCCACCCCCTGTGCCTCCCCCTAAATACATGATTTATTCTTTTACATATAGGGTTCATACCCCAGGCCCACGTGAGTCCCCGGTGGGCCTGATGGGTCACCTCACAGACCTATAGGTTACCAGCGACATGTTTCACACAGGTTCTTGAGGCCTGTTGGTGGTTCCCGCCAGGTGCCATGGCCCACCAGGTGGTCTCCGCGGGTCACCGTGGGCCACAATTGGGTCCCCACGGTAGGCCCGCAGATGTCTGGGGGCCCCGGGTCAGACTCACAGGTGTCTGAGGGGCCTCGGATTGTTCCCACGGGGGTCTGGGGACCCACGGGTGGTCCCTACGGGTCCACGGTGCCCCCACAGATATGTGGCCACCGGTTCTTCCCCGCAGGTGTCCCCCGTGGAGCATGCAACCTGGTACCCATGAGAAGCCCGAGGATACCTCAGGTTGTTTCCAGAGGTCTTTCGCAGACCAAAGGAACCAACCCTGTATGTAAAAAAAATAAACCGGGCCTATACATTCAATACATCAATCCCCCCCCCCCCCACACACATACAGTGGAGGCGCCGCTGAGTCTAAAGCGGCTGGAGCCGCAAGCCGCGTGGAGTCCCGTTTTTTTTTTTGCCTTGGCATGCCGCGCGTCACCGATGCGCGGTTATGCTTCATCGGGTGCGTGCGCGCCATGCGCGCGTGCCCAGGGCTCCCCGAAGGGAGCCCGGGGTTGCTCTATTGTGGGGGATGGCGGTGGGGGGCTCAAGGGGACCCGGAGAGGGGAGGGGGATGCCCCGATTGGAGGACCAATCCTCTGAGGCTCCGGCGCGCGTGCGGGACAAATCGGCGCGCGCCGGGTATCTGCCGCGGCCGAGACTGGGTGAGTGTTAGACTCAGCTCGGCCGTGACAGTACAGTACAATAATGTGCAAAATAACTATTATCCAGATATGGATAATAGATTATTTGCCCATTATGAAACACATAAAACATGCATAAATCAAAACATGAATTTTTAATCTTAAAATCACCACATTGCATGCTACAATAAATCCAGCATTGATTGTAAATATAAACCAACAAACCAGCAGCTACACAAATGTATATGAAATGTCACACAATTGCATTGAGTGTGTACATGATGCAATTAATCTGTGCATCATGTAACACTATGCAAAATATATGTAACAATAAAATACACTATGAACAATGTCCCCTAACCACCAATGCCATCATGAAAATAAAATAGAAACTAAGCAACATCAATACAATTAGCATCAATCAATTAATCCATTTCCTCAAACAATTACAATACAATACAAATCAATTATACAATTCCCTATTCAATTCCTAAAGCCAAACCATTGCCAAAAGAATTCCAATTTAAAGTAACCACCATCATTCTAATCTAACTACCAGAAATAAGCCATTACAAATAACCTGTAACTAAATACAAATTACATTATTCACAACAATGACAAAATAAAGCTGATAAATACATTAGCCATACATGAAAAGAAAATAAACATTAGCAAAACAATCAATTATTATCCCTGTATGTCTATCCATATATAGATAGATAAACATAACATACAGGGGCAATAATAGAGCATAAAATACAATGCATTTACATACAAAAATCACATAGAATACACCCATTCAGTGTCCGTGAATGTATGTATAGCCATAGGTACATAATAGATACATTCAGGGGCATTAAATGGGACTGAAAAAATAAAAGACATGAATCAAAAATCAAAAAAACCTGTAAAAGTAAAAATAATAAACTTTTCTTTTGTTTACTTACCATTAGATGCCCACTAACCGGAATCCAGGTGACCCGAAAGCACTGGAACCAATCCACAAGTAGCCATAAAAAAATAAACCCTTACAATCCATAACTGTGTGTCTTCTTTCTTCTATTTGTAATCCTTCCTGTCTGTCTTGGGTTCTCCTTTTCTTCTTTGGGGTCTTCTCCATATTCTTCCGTCTTCTTCCGTCTTCTTCCGTCTTCTTCCGTCTTCTTCCGCCACGCCCTTCTTCTCTTTTTAGGAGGGGAGGTTTTTCTCCTCGGCGTCTGGCTTCAAAATGAGATGACATAGGCTTTTATAGGCCTATGACATCACATTTTGGTCAAATGTTTCCCACGGTCCTGATTGGGCCATGAAAAACATGTGATTTGGCAGGGGGGAAAAAATGATGACGTCATTTAAAATCAATAACGCCAGCCAATCAGAATGGCTGAGTTTCAATTGCCTTTAAGATGACGTCATCAAAAGAAAGATGGCCGGCGACACATGGTACGGTAGCCAATCAGAGCGTGGGAACTCCATCCCAATTCTGATTGGCTCAAGTAGACCATGTGACAGAGGCTTTGCTTCAGCCAATCATATCACGTGTATTGTTATGTTTTGCAGTGCTGCCTGGAGGAAGATCTGACAAATTTAGGTCCCAGGTGGGACGTTGGGATTGACCACCGATGACTACCACCGCATAAGGAATGATCTCACCCGTTACTTCCTCCTCCACGACGTCAATGCGATGATGTCATGCCGACGTACGTTTCGCGCATAGGGGGGCTGGCGCTTTCTCAAGGTGGGAGGTGATAAACGGAGTATTCAACCAATAGATGCACTATGAATAGCTAGATATTTTAAAACGAGAATACTTGAACTTCTCGGATCCATAAGGAATGTAAAAGACACCCCACTGGCACGACATGTGATCAGTGAACATCAAGGGAATAGTGATCAATTGGTGTTTATTGGCATTGAACATATTTCCTGGGGGTCAACGCAAAGGGGACTGGAATAAGATCCTTTTACAGACTGAGTGTAAATGGATCTACACACTACAAACACTGAGTCCAAAGGGTCTGAATGAGGGCTATATATACACTTCCTTTATTTAATATTGGAATTTCATCTTTAATTTTGTGGCACACAACAGTTCTAATTTACAACTTAGGGGGCTCCTGGTATATAGCATAAGATTAGATGTTCGTTTTGACCTATTGGGCGGACAGCACAGGTTAGATCATTCCTATACTATCAAGATATATCAATAATTACATATATGCCTCCTATATGTGGTCTATGTATGTGATATAAACATGAATCAATACAGATATATATGTATATTAGCCCTCATTGAATGCCACTTTATTGCCAATAGCCCCTTGTTGTATTGGGTGACTAATAAATACACTTGTGTTATCCAGCTATCCATAGTGCATCTATTGGTTGAATAGTTGAGTTCTCACAGTCTAATTTGGTCATCGATTGTATTTATCCAGAGCCTAGGAATAACCAGTGAATTAGGACACAGTCGCTACATCCCCCGTTTTATTTATTTATCTAATTACTGTACTTATGAGGTTGACTGAGCTGTCTACCACTTCACTTGAGAGGTAGAGGTACCTTTAAGGATCGCACAGCATAGGAGTATATAAGAGGGCAGCGCTACTCCGTTTATCATCTCCCACCTTGAGAAAGCGCCAGCCCCCTGTGCGCGAAACGTACGTCGGCATGACATCATCGCGTTGACGTCGTGGAGGAGGAAGTAACGGGTGAGATCGTTCCTTATGCGGTGGTAGTCATTGGTTGCTTACTGCACTTGCTATATGCATATACTGGGGCGCAGTGTATTATATGCTGTTTGTATCTGCTCTGAAATGTATCTTTGAGCACACCTATGAGAACTCTGACCTGATGGTTTGCCTTACAGCATAGGTCTGCTTATGTTGCATTGCACTCCACCCTGAGTTTAAGAGACGTGATTGGCATTTGTATTTTGACATCAATTTACTGACTTTGTCCCATTTATCACGATCAACTCACCTGGTTCAGGGATCTATATTAAGATTATTTCGGATTTATCCAGTTATCCCTGTACTGGTTGTCACCCGTTATATATATGTTTTAATTGTTTTTATGATAGTTTTGAGTATGTGTTATGTATTATGCGCCGTTTTGGTTTATTAATAAAATATTTATTATTTTTGCCATTTGGCTTTTAGTGGCAATTGCCCTCCCACAGTGCTGGGAGCGATTGCTTACCTGTACCTTTACAGCCAATTAAGATACCCATATAGTGGGTATTTAAATCCTGCAGATTATTCCTAATTTTGCTGTGCAGTTAATGAGGATCTTTCAGGAGGACTCTTTGTCTCCTTATGTGTTTATGTTTGTCAGCATTATCCTCTTCGCACCAGCAGGAACTACACAGTACTTTATGATCACACCTATATTGTGGTGAGCGGTATCTCAAAAGTTATATATATATATGCCTAAAGGGATAGCCTGTTAACGTGGTCAGGAATCCTGGAGCGGGTCTGCGCTAGGCTGACCAACAGTAGGTAGATGCCCCAGTACTGCATGGAGAAGCCAGAGAACTCTAGCCCATTCCAGACCACTTATCACGGTCAGCACAGACTGGAGAGAGAGGAGAGACACAGCATACACAGAGAGAGTGAGCCTAGCCTGAGGTAGTGTAACATGAGTCAGACCTGCATTAGGTACACAGGTGGTGCATCACTCATTCTTTATTGCATCGGTATGGCAGCTGACCCGCAGAGAGGAGCTCCATGTGTAATAACAGATACAGTGAAAAGATGGCGAAAGCAAGAATGGAGGATCCGCGCGGCGCGGAAGGTCCAAGATGGCGGACGGAGGCAGATGGAGGGAGCGCACGTGCTGTGCGTTCTACTGAAGAGCAAGCTACCGAAGTGACTTTGGCGAGCATGCTGTGGAGTGGCGCCAAGGCTGTGGCCACGCCGTTTTGGTCCTGCCTAGGACCGCGGGGTGATACCATGGAGGACAGTAATGAGGACATTGTGGTGGTGTGTGGTGGAAATGAAGAATCTGCTTGCCAGACGGCGAGTGCTATACAAAAATCTACCTCAATTGCTATTGTGAGTGGCCGGGCAAACCAAGATGGCGGTTCCCGCTTCCCTGGGAGACCGCGTGGGCTGAGTGCAGAAAATGCTACAAATGCTAACATTGCAGAAAGTTGGCCGGGAGTGGCGCCAAAAGGAAAACCCCACCCTGCTGGGGGGTATGGCGAGAAAGCTGTGGCTGCGCCCTCATGGACAGTGAAAAGCTCAGCCCCAGTGCTGGGTCACCCTGTGAATTTGTGGGACCCTCCCCTGATCTCAACCAGGGGAAGTGGTTTCCAACTATGCCAATTGCGAATGGAGCTAGAGGGGGGAGGAGTTACTAAACCAGCCCCTGCTCTTTAGTTGCGAGGAGCTGGAGAACAAGAAAAACCTCTACTAAAAGTGTCTCCTGTCATCGTATGGCCAGCAAAACTAATAAAGATCTGGACATCTCTGCCCACCCCTATTAGGCTCCAGGAGGCTTCCTGGTGCTCACGGCGGGTGGTAAAGAGACTGTCAAATGCCTGTGTATGCAGTGCAGGCTGCCTGGTGGTGCGGTCCGCACAACGTCCCGATGTCCTCAATGTTGCATCCATTACTTATGGGCCGTGCAACCTTTTGTGCCCGGACAGACCATGGAGGCAGGAGCGGACATAGCCATGCTGACGGCTAAAGCCCCATGTGTGGCCTGGAAGGAACCCGTGGATCCCGGACCATGGGGATCGCTCCTTATGATAAAAACGGAGCCTGAGGAGAAAGGGACATGTACGCAATGTGAGAGCCGAGAACCTCACCAGCGGTCCCCGACAGGAGTGCCACTCCCTGAATCGGAGTTCAATTCCTCGGACGAGGAGCAAGCAACCCCGATGACGGTGGTGATGCGCCTACCGGCGGACCACTACAGCGGTGCTGCAAAAGAACCGGCACTTACCTGTGTCACGGCGGAGCGGAGTCGCAAGTCACCGGTGCAGAGACAACCGGAGAGGCGGATTCCCATGGCCGTGATGACTGGCGGAGCCGACGGCGGAGAAGGAATCATCCCGAGCCGACGGAGCTTTAATGCGACTTCCTTGCCCTCCCCAGGCGCCAGTGGTGGCAACGGCGGAGAAAGGCCTAGTCCGGGCCCAAGCGAAGGGGAGAGCAGAACCATCACTTCCGGCAGCGGACGTCATTCTGGAAGAAGAGGTTCCGGTGGGGAACCCAATGTAAGATGGCGGCGGTGAGTTCCGCGAGATTGATGACATCACTTCTGGCGGGCACTGCGGAACCGGATGGAAGATGGCCGCGTCTTCGTGAACAAGTAGCTGTACCAGATCGCCTGGATCCAGGAAGAGCTGGCAGGCCCTGCAGAAACCTGGGAGCAGCGAGACGGGAGAACCGGAAGGCCAGTCCGATGGCACCGGACAAGGTAGCGAAGAGTTGCGGGCTGGATCGTACCCATTTCATATTACGCCGGGAAGGGGTGGTGGATTACTGGTGGGGAGTAGGGGAGTTCACAGAGGAAGAAAGGCTGGAAGAGCTTAGGCTAAGGTGGCATGACATCAATGCGGGGGTAGTGGATCCCAAGGGGACAGGCAGATTCAGGGACCCCGTAGAACCGGATGAACCTTTGTCATGGGTGTTGCTGGGCAGAGCAGGTAACACCAGGCTGATCAGGACTAGCAGGGCTAAAAGGGCCATAGTGACCAAATACAAAAAATCCCACGGGTTGGAGTACCCTTATGTCCCTGAACCCTTAATGCAGGAGATAGAGGACCAGAGGCATGGATGGTTACGGGAAACTATTGAGGAGTATATATTGACCAAGGGTGGCGGATGCACTGAGCACAGGGCGGAGGAGAGGATTGATGAGCTCATGAGAGTATGGAGCATTGGACACAATGTGTTTATGCACAAGGTAGAATATAGGACGGAGAAGGGGCTACCCAGGGAATATAGCGTGACGGTCAAGGATATCGCTGGCCGGGAAGTTAAGAAGCCAGATCCCAGGGACTACTATTAGGAAGATACTGGAGGAGTACTCTTTAGGAGCAGTGCGGTCTGCTGGTCAGCAGGCACTGGTTGAGACTGTTATTATGTAAAGTATCAAGAGAACTGTATATGTGAAAATTTGTATCATCAATAGCATCATTCATGGAGGTTTGCCCTCACACCCTGGTGAGGTGTCATATGTACATCAGGGGAGTGGTAACATACCTTTTGTCCATTGTTAGTGACACAGGAGGTGGAGCTATTCCTTTTGTTATATAAGACACCGCACTGCCCAAAGTTAGTGTGTTAATCTGTATGGTTCAAGTTCAAGAGAGTGGTTCTATAATGAGCAGTAAAGCTGACAGGCCCAGAGAGTGTCTTCACTGTGTCCAGGTACCTGGCACAGGTGGTGATCTCCCTGAGAGGAGAGGTGATCCAACTCCATTGGGAGGGCAGATTCTTCTGAAAGACAGGCTATAGAGGAATGAGCGGCTGAGCTGTTTGCTGCGAGGGGCAGTCTGCCTGAACCATCAATAAAGATGCCCTTATTTATCAACACCCTCATGTGTGAGTCTGGAATTACTCAGCAGAAGAAGGCACCACGGAGGAGGTCCTCATCAGAACCATTCCCCTGCGGACGCAGGAATCCAGATGAGGTGGAGGCGCTGCACTGTATGTAGGTAGGACTCACGCACACTACCTCAGCTGACTGTCTGGACTGACATTCCCCATACCAACATCATGCGGGAAACTCAGGAGTCCTGTAGCCAACAGGTGCACCACCAGATACATCCATGTAATTGGGACCAATCTGAGATTGGGTGGGTCAGGTGGGTCCAGAAACACTGTTACAGGAATAAACTTTATTTATCATATCATGGTCGCATCCAATTCAACCCGGTGATTTTGGTGTATATTATAACCCTGCACAAGCTCCCGTGACACTTATTAAAGCCTCTAGTCTGCAGAAAATTTTCTGCTATTTTTGTACCATTTATTTTTTAGCTAGTAGAGCTTGATAAATAACTCCTTAAATTATTCTAGGTTTATTTTTATTTTTTTTAATTAGAAATCTCTGGCAGTGTCTCAAAGAATAAGAAAAAAGACCAAATCAATTTGTAACTTTGTCTTGTAATAGCTGTTGTTTAGTTGGCAGATATAATAGTGAATTAATATATTGCTACAGTAATTTGCATACACTGGGGGGCGTGTGGAAATGTCATCAGTGATCCATTTTTTAGAGGATCATAGACATCTTAGGTAGAAAAGAAGAACAAATATTTTCCGGAAAAGGTTATGAAAAAATATCAATCTACGCAAACATTATTCACGGTATGTAAGTAAAGATAAACCCAATTATTATCTTTTCACTCCGCTGTAGACTGTTTTGTAAAATACAGTTTAATTCTAATCTGCTAAATTGAGTGATCTTTATGTTTTGAGTATTGTGTTTCATTCCAGTTTGTGTGTTATGCAAGCATATGAAATACAATGGAGAGACTCTAAATTAGGGGTTGTTGGGACCAGTTCTTGTTTTGCAGTTTCTATAAGGAAGTGTGCCTGCAGACATTTGTCATACATTCAATAGATAAGAATATGAACTATATTCATCTGTAGCAGTTTCCTACAAAGTTATTAAGACAAGATCTACTGTGCTTATATGTGCCATCCAAATATTTTTTTCTTCAATTATGAAACCCTTTCTATCCCTACAGTAGGTTACACCCTGTTTAACTAATGTCAACTCTTTCACTCTGACTCCTACACACATTATTATAATGATAAGAGCTTTAAAACTTGAAAGAAAGATTTATAATTAATCATCAAATCTTTAACCTCTTTTAGAGTTGTAGGGGCATGCAAATCATTGCACAGGAATGTGCTGCAGATTAGGGAAGAAGTTCAAGAATATAAAATACATATTGAAACTTTTAACATATACTCAAGTAAAACATTTGCCTAGTGTAGAGTGTGATTTATAAATCAACATCTGTGTAGGATTCTACATATGATTACAGTCCTTCTAAGCTGATACTGTACATACTCTGCTGGATCTTTTGCTTCAGCTCTTCAGATTCATATGTTTCTATTTTTATTATAAAGTGAAAACTGTTTGCAAAACTTTAAAAATGATTCATGCAGGAAGTCATAAAAAGCTAACATGCTTCATCACTTTCAAGTCATTTCCCCAATAAGACAATGGCGTTTTACAGACTAATGCTCAGCTATCGCTATAACAAACTGTTAGCCAAACACCGGGGGATTTCTCCAAGTTCTCAGGACATCCTAACTTCCAAAATGTTTTAGCCACTTTGTGGATTGTTGTACTTTACATTACAGAATATTTTGGACATGGTGGATTTCCCATTAGGCCCAGGCCTAGGGTGGCAACATTTGGGAGTGGCAAAAATGTCCACCCCCATATATGTATGCTGCTCTCTCGTGCCTATCGGGCCTGATGGGAAATCAGTGATCTGTTGCTAACCTGCCACCCTGATTCTCCTTCTGAATCGCAGAGTCAAATGATGCCACGAAAGTCAGCAAAATGACGTCACAGTATCTCATTGCCATGGCATCATTTGATGCTGCAGTTGAGAAAGAGGAGGGGGGAAGCAGGTAAGAAGGTGGCCGCAACAGCTAGGTGCCTAGGGGTGGCAGATATTTTAAATCCACTGCTGCATGTAGCTCTTTGTTTATAGCAGAAATATTGTCTAACCTGTATAGCCCTGTTTCCCCTAGAATACAGGAAGCTACCAGTGCTGCTCTTATACCTGTTGTCTCCAGGAGCCTGAGCCTCTGCCATGGAGAGCCTGGGGTCAATACTTACTATGGTTCAGCGCCTCCACCTGTGAGGGATCCCAGCAGAGTGGAAGCAGCCCCTCACAGTACACAATAAATTGAATATACACAAAGTGATAAAAATATAATAACCATTACTGTAACGATATAGAATATGAATAGTATGACTCTCCCTCTGATAACTGTAGTAATTATATCCACAACTACCCCGCGCCTCACAGGGCCTTTCTCCCCAGCAATAACTCCCAGCACATTGTGCCCCACTCCGTGTCTTGCCTCTCTGCACAGACTCTCTGTCCCCTATCCCTGCCTGTAAAACTCTGACTCGCATGGTCTCAGTGACTCATATCCCTATCCTGTCTGCAGAGATATCTCCAGTCCTATTGGCTACTGAGCAGCAGGTGACCGCCCCAGAGGCTCATGGGACCTATAGTTCCCACTCCAAAGCCGGTTCCTATTGGCTGCTGCTTCGCGCGACACATTAATGGGCGCCGCGCTAGTCGCATTCACTGCGCATGCGCGAACTACAAAATGGCGACACCCTTTGCGCGCGGGCCGCCGCGGAACCTCCCAAGCACCAGAGCGCTCCCTGCACACTGCCCCCACCCTCCGGAGCAACCAGCTGTCCGTTGCCGACCCCAACGACACCCACACCCTCCAGACACATACACACGCACCCACGTAGGTAAGGAGAGTCACTGGAGCCCAAGGGTTCCGGGGCTACACCTGTTCTGGCTGCAGAGCAAGTCTCATTACTTCACTAATGGACAAATCATGCAATGTGCACCTTGATTAGTTATCCATTGTGTGCATGCTTATTTAATTGTAGACTAACGGGTAAACTCTTTATAGAGATTAAAGAAGAAAATAAAGGTCTGAAGTAGCCGTTTGGGACGTTTTTGGCAGAAAATCCATATTGACTTCAGAGGGGATTTTTGCACGAAATGGGCCGAAATAGAGTAAAACTAATTTACCAGTGTAACCCCTCGAGAGGACACAAAAACAGCAGCAGCAGCAAGGAGGAGAGAAGTTATTTTGTTCCAAAAGATCCGCAAAGTCTTAAACCTGCAATATTCTACATGTTAGAAAATACTTGTAGCATTTAAAAAAAAACACTCTGAAAGACATTTTGAATGTATTATAATGTAACAAGCATTTTTGTTTCTCTGGAAACCATTTACAAAGTCACATCCCCTTCCTCTTCTGAAACAGGCTCTTGCACACCCCTTTTTGAGCATTAATTGCACTAATTGTATCTAATGACTGCCTGGTCACATAATCTTCCCCACAGAACTTTACATTTTGGGTCCTCTTCTGCAAAACTGACAGGCATTAGTGAACCCCAGAGCCAAATCTTCGCCGATCGATCACTGGAGAACGGATCGATCAGCAACTTCGCTAATTACTTATCATTGTGTGGATTGTATTGATGCACATAGGCCCTTTGACGTCGGCGCACGCCGGAAGTTAGCTGGGATTGGCTTTTGGCGCACGCCAGCACTAGAGAGAGGCACACTTTGATGTCAGACCCTCAGCGTGGAACTGAGTTAGGGAGAGGCCCACAGCTGGGGGAGAACCGGGGCCTGGCGGCCATGAGAGGTCAGACCCAACTGCTTTGTCTGGCTGCTGGGCCCCTAGCAGCCACCGGGCCTGACACCTGAGACCAGCACCAAGGTAAGGGTTTATATGTATTGGGGGTTTTATATGTATTGGGGGGGGGAAAGGTTATATGTGTAGCCCTTGTACCCCCACCCCCTAAGTGAGACTGGGGTGGGTATGCTTCTCTGACTACTTCTTAGGGTTTTGGCTGTGTACCTGTTGGCTGCAGTTTTCTTGGCAGATATGATAATCCCCTTTACACCACACCTGTCTCCCTCTCATCCTCAGTACTGGAACTGTAAATGCACTTTCTCATCTTTGGTTCATTCTGCTGGTAAACCTGTCCTGTTGCATAGGGAGCCACAATCACAGCAGCGCCATCAAATGTAGCCCTTGTACCTCCCCCCCCTCCCCACTAAGTGAGATTGGGGTGGGTATGCTTCTCTGACTACTTCTTAGGTGTTGGGCTGTGTACCTGTTGGCAAACAGGAGGGCTGAGCATTCCGCAATGGTGTGGGGATAGCAGACAGGACAGGTTTTCAGGGTACCTTAGTTCCTGGGTGCAGCGCCTCCAGTCAGCATGGATCCTCTATACAGCAGCAGGATGGCCCAGACTGACAACTTTCTTTCAGCCAGTCAGTGAATCACACCTCTCTATAGTTCAATGGTATTTATTGCATGCAGATGACATATATAGCAGATGTATTTTCCCAGCTACCTTCAGGACAGTGCCATGATTCAGGCTTTAGGCCCAGATCAGGCCTGGTGGACTCCTCCTCTGCCTCCCAGTGAGAAAGAGGGTAGCTGTATTCACTCCGCAGGGGGAGGAAAGAGAGACACCCACTTTAGGAAAGTGCCAGTATATATAGCCTTGAGTTTGTGTTTGTAACCCTGCCTCTTAACAAAGCAGGTTGAATACTGATAGGTCATCACATCCTTTGTGTGACCCAATCAGTATCCTTGCCTCAGGCTGACACTTTCTGGCTTTTGCTAAGGCCCGCCCTTGGAGACCTACAATATGTATCCAAGTCTACAAAAACCATACAAAGCCTTAGAGAAGGAATTAACCCATCCACTGACTGCACCGGTCTTACACTGGTAGGGCCCAGGAAATGCATAGCAGCCGGGAGGCTGTGCTGGATTCTCCCCCTGGTTAAAATTCCAACCTCCCCACTTGGACTACAGTAGGTGTAACATCCCATACTGTACAACAACCGTTGAATTGACCTAAACACAAAATGCATTAACATCTGCAATATAACAGTACCATTACAATAATATGGGTACACAGTAAATGGTAGTCTTATACACACTCATGTCCTATTACCCACCTTTAATGGGGACAACAAAATCTCAAGGATTACCCCCAACATGGATAATCCCTTTTTAACAGTAATGCCTGGGATCAGTTTCTTTACAACCACACCCTCAGGGCCAGATAATTGGACAAAATATACCCTCTTAGGGCTTGCGCAAAGCATGAGCCTCTGGAACTAGAACATGGCATAGTAATACTCCTGATAGCATACTGTGCACCGACTCCCAGGTATGACGTGGGGCCTACTGGTCACTAGTGATGGAGAACTATCTCCTGACAACACTTCTAGGATATCCCCTAAAATATCATTCTCTCCAAGATCACTATCCCAATTTTCATCGGAACCCTCAGAATCCCATTTCCCTGATACATTACCCCTAACATGGGGTCTGTGGGGAATACCTTCCTTAAGCCTGGGGTCCCTACTGTAGAATCCCCTTAATTCTCCCTCCTCATCAGATCTATACTGCACCTCACTTTCGTTAAGGCTGGTACTACTGTGAGGCAGGAGCAGTAGTGACAGGGAGTATGGCCAAAAGCTTATCAATGTCAAGGATTGGGGCCTTGGGGCAACAATGTCTGGGACAAAGTCCTGGAGCTTGGCTAGGCCACGTTCGGCCTTCTTCTGGACCAGGGTAGAGCCAGAAGAGGTAACACTCAGCTTCCCCTGGTCTATAACCAGGTAGATGTACTCATCCCTTTCATCTGTAGAAGAGGGAATACACAATGGAGAGGTCATAGCAGAGTCCCAGTCCACTCCGGTAGTCACCTTTGAAGTGACATCATCAGCTGGGGATGGTGCTGGAAGGTCATTGTGGTCCTCTATGTGGAAGCAGGCCCCTGGCAAGGCCTCCACGATGGGTTCCTCCCTAGCCTCCTGTAGGAGGCAAGGGGGTGGTGCCTCACCACTCCGCTGGCTTGAGATGGGTGTCGGATCGACAGGAACCGCTGTGAATGCCATCTCTGCTTTGCAGGTAGGTGGCTCTTTGTCTAAAAAACAAAATACATATAGCAAACTATTTATATAGCGCCATTAATGTACAAAGCGCTTCACAGTAGTAATACATGTGGTAATCAAATAAATAACAGATAATATAAATAACAGATCATGGGAATAAGTGCTTTAGACATAAAAGTAACATTAAGGAAGAGGAGTCCCTGCCCCGAGGAGCTTACAGTCTAATTGGTAGGTAGGTAGAATGTACAGAGACAGTAGGAGGGAGTTCTGGTAAGTGCGTCTGCAGGGGGCCAAGCTTTATGTATCATGTGTTCAGAATATCCACAGTGCTATTCATATGCTTCTTTAAGCAAGTGTGTCTTAAGGTGGGTCTTAAAGGTGGATAGAGAGGGTGCTAGTCGGGTACTGAGGGGAAGGGCATTCCAGAGGTGTGGGGCAGTCAGTGAGAAGGTTTAGGCGGGAGAGGGCTTTAGAAAAAAGGGGTGAAATAAGACATCCTTGAGCAGAACGCAAGAGTGGATGGTGCATAACCAGAAATTAGGGCTGAGATGTAAGTAGGGGCAGAAGAGTGTAAAGCTTTAAAAGTGAGGAGAAGAATGGAGTGTGAGATGCGGGATTGATCGGAAGCCAGGAGAGGGATTTCATGAGGGGAGATGCTGAGACAGATCGAGGAAAGAGTAGAGTGATGACCAGGGAGGCGCGAGCTCCCCCCTCACCTAGAATTATTCTATGTACGTACCAAATAAGAGAGGACACAGTCTGGAGGTAAAATGGCGCGGCTTTGTTATTAATAATAAACATAATCATAACTGAGGTAGCGTGCTGCCCGTCCGCGCCAGAAAGTGCTCGGTGCGGGCAATGCAGAGGGGGCACCCGAAGTACGTCCGGTGACCTGCCCCCTCGCTTCAACCGCTTTACCAGCCCGAGCCCCTCTGGCAGGACAAGCACCTACCCCCCCCCCCAACTGCCGCCACCGACGGGCCTGTTTAACCGCCCCTTAAATCAGGCCGTCCGCCATACCCTCCGCTGCCTCCCGACCCCTTCTGCCCAAACTCGGCTGCCGCTTTATTGGGGTGCCTTTCTGCCGAGGACCATATTCTTACCGAAATTGGCGTTCGCGCCCTCCCCCTTCACCCCTTTACTGTCCTTCTTATAACATTTGGACTTGGGGTGCTGGCCCCCGCACCCGGCGCAGCATGCTGGAAATGACAATTAGGGAATCTGCATTTTGACTCGTTAAAACCCCAGCATATGCCCGACTGTTTACCGACTGCGCGTCCCCTTCCTGCTGGCCGCGCGAACCAATCCGAACCCTCCTGTGAATTGTTACGCCAGGTTCCCCTTGCGCGCCTGCCCCGCGGAGGTTGAACCTCTCCCCCCGAAATGTGATCAAGTAGGTCGACGTCCTTACGGTCCCACGTAACCACCCCTTTATTCTCCTGCATACTTTGCCTGAATTCCACGTCGTAGTCCACCATCCCATCCCCCCATGTTTTTGAAAAGCCTTCCTGATGATGTCCGATATTTAAAAACGCGGTGCATAAATGTGGCTGCTTCTCCCCCACTACGCTGCCAAATCCCAACGCTGCACCCAGTTACCAAAAGTGCGTGGGTACAACCGTCTCTCTACATCGTCCTTTTAGCTTCCCCTTTCTTTTCGGATCTCGCTACTGCATCGTTGTAACCAGGAAGCAACGTCAATAACTCAACAAAGTCCCCTGCCCAAATTCTTTCCTTCACCTCGTCTGCCAGGTGCGCGCCCAGGGACCGGGTGACCCGCTGTATATGAATCACCATATGCGCATCTCCTACCCTCTTTGATTTTGCCGTTGCTACTGGCACCCCGGTCCCCGCCCCCTCCGTGCTCCTCTACTGCGCTAGCCGCTGCTGTTACTCACGCCCCCTGCCCTGCCGCTACCTGGCTAGATGCTGGACCCCCCGCCCCCGCTAGAGCCTCCTCCCCTGCCGCAGCCTGCTCCTGAGTCGCGCTTGCTGCTCCGGGGTTCCGCCTGCTGCTGCTCCTCCTTGCGCCTCGCTAGCCTTGCCTACACCTGCCGCTAGTAACGCCGCCTGAACGGCCTCTCCACTATGCTGATGATTCTCGCCTCGGCATTGCCCGCCGCCCCGCTACCGAACTCTCCGGTATTGGGAACCGCGATGCCCGCAAGGTAGCCCCCCTTATATGCGTAGCTCTCATACGTTACCTTTGGTATCCCTGTCCCCGGCGGCGATTGTGAACGCCTGTCGGACCAACTTCGAGGCCCTTGCCCCTCCGAGTTCTGTTCGCGAGGCCCGCCAGGGCGCCTCCGTCCGTTTCCGAGTCGTGGACGACGTACCAGCGCCGCGAAGCGAGGTCGAACGTGTCCCGACCGGTCCCGCCTTTCCTCGTAAGAGAAACAATGTTGAAACCCCCCCGCAGGCTTCATTCGACCTAACGGAAGTGCCATCCAGGGCTCCGCCCACCCCCGCACGTGCCCTTGGGGGCCCCACGTGCTCTTTCCTCCACTTGGGCGCCGTTTCCCCTACCATGGCCCGTCTGTCGATCAGCTCGCGGCACGACCCGCACCGTCTCCCCGCGCCGGCGGTGGGGTCTTCCCTCATGTTGGCTCAACCCATGCTCATACCTACGTATATTAACATATACATAATTATGCGCATAATTTTTTTTTTTTTTTTTTGAGACCAACTGCCACCTTCCGTTCGCTTGCCCCCAGGATGCGTCCCTCTCCCCATGGCCTCTCGTGACAGGCTGGGGCTTTTTCCCCAGTCACCACTGCTTTACCCTTTTGCTTCCCTGTAAGCAACCTGACGGAGTCGTTCTCCGCCGCTAGGACCGCCTTCGTCGCTTGATGACGGCCAAGCCCCGGCGCCACGTGGCCTCCAGTCCGCTTGAGCGTCCTCCCGGTGCTCGACCCTCCTGGTTGCTTCAGGCCCTGCATCAATTCCCGCACTTGCTGGTGCAGCCACCCCTGTCGTGGTCCTGTGCCCCGCCAAGATCCGCATCATACTGGCCTGTAAAGACATTCCCAAAAGCCATGGTGCCGTGCGCTCTGCAGTGTGCTGCCCTCCGCATGCGTCCGTGCTTTGCCTCCTGCGCACGTGCCGGTGCTGCTTTGGCATGTGCGCTTCCCTGCGATGCGTGCCGGTGCTTTGCCTTCCTGCGCACTGCGTGCCGGGGCTTGCCTTCCTGACACTCGCGTGCCGGTGCTTTGCCTTCCTGCGCACTGCGTGCCGGTGCTTTGCCTTCCTGCGCACTGCGTGCCGGTGCTTTGCCTTCCTGCGCACGCGTGCCTTTGCCTCCGCGCATGCGTGCCGGTGCTTTGCCTTCCTGCGCAGCGTGCGGGCTTTGCCTTCCTGCCACTGCGTGCCGGTGCTTTGCCTTCCTGCCACTGCGTGCCGGTGCTTGCCTTCCTGCACACTGCGTGCGGTGCTTTGCCTTCCGCTGCACTGCGTGCCGGTGCTTTGCTTCTGCGCACTGCGTGCCGGTGCTTTGCCTTCTGCGCACTGCGTGCCGGTGCTTTGCCTTCCTGCACACTGCGTGCCGGTGCTTTGCCTTCCTGCGCACTGCGTGCCGGTGCTTTGCCTTCCTGCGCACTGCGTGCCGGTGCTTTGCCTTCCTGCACACTGCGTGCCGGTGCTTTGCCTTCCTGCACACTGCGTGCGGTGCTTTGCCTTCTGCACACTGCGTGCCGGTGCTTTGCCTTCTGCAACTTGCGGGCCGGTGCTTTGCCTTCCTGCGACTGCCGTGCCGGTGCTTTGCCTCCTGCACACTGCGTGCCGGTGTTGCCTCCTGCAACTGCGTGCCGGTGCTTGCCTTCCTGCACACTGCGTGCGGTGCTTTGCCTTCTGCCACTGCGGGGGTGCTTTTGCTTCCTGCCGCAACTGCTGTAATAACAAAATTACACGTTACCCCTTGCCTAACCATTTTTTTTTTTTTTTTTCTTATGTATGTATGTCTATATGTATATCCTCTATATCCTACGTGATTCCGGTGTTAAAGAACCATGAAATATCGTATGTGAACTGTTTAACATTGACGACATCATAACGGTGAACTATTTAATATTGGCAACATGATCGATGATTTACATACCGTATAAACCATATGCAAACCCATGGCTTATATACTATGTGGCTTTCTGCATCCCCTGAAATAGCCTTTTTTTTTTTAATTTATTTAATGACATGCTCTCTAGCCCCCGCGCGTCTGGCGAAAATACTTATGCCCTAAGCAATTGGCCGCCCCCAATCCCAGTGCGTGTGGTACTATTATTAAGACCTGTATGTGCCCCCCCCCCCCAACCAAAGGCATGCATACTTCTGTCCCCAAACCCAAAACAACTTTATGGCAACCCACGCACTGCACAATTCATTAATGGGAGGGGGTGGGGGGGCGAAATAAAGCATTGACCCCAAACACCGCAATTTTTATTGCTGGTCGTGTAAAGGAGAGGGGGGGGGAGCTGCCACGTGCTCGCCCCCCCCCTCCTCCCCCCAGGTATCCACTTTCTCCAGCGCCGCGCTGTACGTTCCTTGCGCCCTTGCTGGGCCGTTGGACCCACCCCCCATGTTTCCCCCGCCCCCCCCTGTTGCTGTGGGGGGGGGGGGGAGAACCGCGCGACAAAGGGTGATTGCTGCCCAGGCCGCCCCGGGAAGTGCCCCGAACTCGCGGGAGCGCACCAGTGACCCCAAGGACTCCCTCCTCGCCTGGCCCCCTTGTCCCACTCCCCCCGGACCCCCTACCCCTAGCGGGACGCGGGCCACGTGGGAGCGGAAACCCGGGAGCAGAAACCCGGCGCCTCCTCGTACACCCGCACCCCCCTGACCGCGCTCACCCCCGTCACCGCTACCCTAGCGGGACGCGCGCGTCCCACGCCGCGTGAGCCCGAGGAAGAGGCTGCCTCCTCCCCGCCCCCCTCGTACAATCCTCTTCTCCCGCGCCGTGACCCCCCCCCTGCGATACCACCGGTCCTCTCCTGCCGCGTCAATTCCTTGCACCCATTCCCCTGATGCTGAGGCCCTCTCCTCCCTGCGTCCTGCCTCCCCCCTCGCCGCCGATTCGAAAATTCGGCTATACGGAGTCCTGCGAGGACCTGCCACCCGCGCTTGCCTCTTCCTCCCCTGCGATCAGACGCCACTGTGGGAGCAGGAGTCCCGGTCTCCCCTCTGGGAACAGCTGCCCGAACCCTCGCGGGAGCGCCGGGAGAAGAAGGATGCTCCAACGCTTGTCCCTCCCCTCTTGATGCGCCGCGGGGTCCCTCTGCAAACCCCGCCTCCCCCCCTGCCGCCCGTTAGCGCAGCGCGGCAATCGTGGGGGGGGGGGGAGTCTGGGGATGAGTGTATGATCTGATAGTGGCCTGTGCGACCCTGACCTGCGCCGCGAGGGGGGGGGGGGACGCGGCGCGTGGCCGCCATCCAGAGCACGCTCCGGGTGAGTAGCGAGACCTCTTAGACCCGGGCCCTCCCTGGCAAACCCCGCAGCAACCTCCTTCCCTTGCGCTGAGGCCCCTGCCCGCCTGCCCGTGGAGACCCGGCCGGCCAGTAGCACTGACCTCCCCCGCCCATGCCGCGCGCCGCAGCTGGAGGATGGGGACGGGGGGCAGATGCACCACGGGTTCCCTCTCTCCTCGCCATGCCATCCCGCTCCCCTCACCGCGATTCAAAAATCAGCGGCTATACAGGAGGGGGGAGTGCCCAGGATGACCCCCCTTTCGGGGGGTCTACCTTACTGTAGTTGAGGGGAGAGGAGGGACGTCCAAAATCCTTAGCCAGCCAGGAGCAAGAGGCCGGACCTCTCTCCTGGCTGCTGGCTATATCACTGCAGCCCCTCCCCCGGCGCTCTGGGCCCAATCCGGTTCGGGGGACGGCCGAGCCCCGGTCAACCTGCTGTGCCGCCCATTAGGCTAGGCCCGCTTCATTATGGCAGCAGCATTGTAGGATAGATTTAGGAGAGCACAGGTGAGAGGCAGGAAAGGCACGGATAGCAGGAGGTTACAGTAATCAAGACGGGAGAGAAGGGGCCTGAGTCAGAGTTTAAGCAGTCGAGCAACAGAGGAAAGGGCGATCTTGTTATATTGCGGAGGAAAAAGCGACAAGTTTTAGAATGTTTTGAATTGAGGGGCCAATGTGAGAGAGGAGTCGAGTGTGACCCCTAGGCAGCGTGCTTGGGCTACTGGGTGAATGATTGTAGTTCCAACAGTAATGTGGAAGGAGGTAGTAGGGCCAGGTTTGGGAGGAAGTATGAGGAGCTCTGTTTTAGCCATGTTGAGTTTAAGGCGTCGGAGGGCCATCCAGGATGATATAGCAGAGAGACATTCAGAAACTTTGGTTTGTACAGCAGGTGTAAGGTCAGGTGTTGAAAAGTATATTTGTGTGTCGTCGGCATAGAGGTGATAATTAAACCCAAAAGATGTTATTAGGTCACCTAGAGAGAGTGTGTACAGAGAAAAGAGAAGAGGTCCCAGGACAGAGCCCTGGGGTACCCCCACAGAGAGATCAATAGAGGAGGAGGAAGTGTTAGCAGAAGAGACACTGAAAGTACGATGGGAGAGGTAAGAAGAGATACAGGATAGAGCTTTGTTCAGAATACCAAGAGTATGGCGAATGTGGAGGAGAAGAGGGTGGTCCACTGTGTCAAATGCTGCAGAGAGGTCAAGTAATATGAGCAGAGTGTAATGACCTCTGTCTTTGGCAGCATGGAGGTCGTCAGTTATTTTAGTGAGGGCTGTTTCGGTGGAGTGAGCAGTGCGGAAGCCAGATTGTAGAGGGTCTAGGAGAGAATAGGTGTTGAGAAAATGGAGCAAGCGAGAGAATACAAGACGTTCAAGGAGTTTTGAGGCAAAAGGCAGGAGGAAGACAGGTCGATAGTTGGAAAGACAGGTAGGGTCAAGCTTGCTGTTTTTGAGTAATGGTATGACTGTTGTATGTTTGAAGGAGGATGGAAAGGTTCCAGAGCAGAGGGAGGAGTTAAAAATGTGTGTGAGCATAGGGATTATAGTAGGAGCTAGAGGTTTTAGGAGATGGGAGGGAATGGGGTCAAGAGGGCAGGTGGTAGAGGGAGAAGAGGCAATCAACAGCAACACATCCTCCTCTGACACAGTGGAAAAAGAGTCAAGGAAGGCAGGAGGAGAGTTAGGAAGAGGTGTAGGATGGGAGGAAGAAACAGAGGGGATGTTCTGACGTATGGATTCCACCTTTTCCTTAAAATAGTCAGCAAAGTCCTGAGTGGAGATGGAGGAAGGAGAGGCAGCTGAGGGTGGTTTGAGTAGAGTATCAAAGACAGAGAACAGTCGGCGTGTGTTAGACTTGTGCATGTTGATTAGTGAAGAAAAGTAGGCTTGTTTAGCTTGCGAAAGGGCAGAGTTGAAACAGGATAGCATAAATTTGTAGTGAAGGAAGTCTGCGAGAGTGTGAGACTTCCTCCAGAGGCGTTCAGAGGAACGAGTGGAGGAATGCAGCATGGGTCTAGGGTTAAAAGGGCAAGTGCGGCAGAGAGAAAGCGGGGCATGTAGATCAAGAGACGAGGACAAGACAGAGTTGTACTTTCTGACCAGGTTGTCAGGGTCTATAGCAGAGCTGAGAGAGGAGAGGGAGGAGCGTAAAGTGGACTCAAAGTCAGGTAAGTGAATAGAGCGCAGGTTTCTGCAGAACCGGGGGGTAGATGGAGGTGAAGAAGGGGAGAAGCGAGATAAAGAGAATGAGATGAGATGATGGTCAGAGAGAGGAAAAGGGGAAATGGAGAAATCAGAGAGAGAGAAGTTTTTAGTGAAAACCAGGTCTAAGTAGTGGCCATCCTTGTGGGTGCTGGCTGCAGTCCACTTTTGCAGGCCAAAAGAAGAGGTTAGAGAAAGAAAGTGGGAAGCCCAGGGGAGAGAGGGGTCATCAATGTGGCAATTGAAGTCCCCAAAGAGAAGAACAGGGGAGTCTGAGGAGAGAAAGAAAGAGAGCCAGGATTCAAAGTGAGAGAGAAAGGCAGGAGGGGGATGAGTAGAGGTAGGTGGGCGATAGATTACCGCCACATGGACAGGGAGAGGAGAGAAGATCTGGACAGTGTGAGCCTCAAAGGAGGGAAAAGCAAGAGATGGAGGAATAGGAAGGGTGCGGTAACGGCAGAAGGGGGAGAGCAGAAGCCCCACGCCTTCACCCCTGCCATCAGTGCGCGGAGTGTGGGAGAAGGAAAGGCCACCATAGGAGAGGGCAGCTTCCAGAGCAGTGTCAGACCGAGTGAGCCAGGTCTCAGTTATAGCAAATAGGAGCAGAGAGTGAGAGAGAAAAAAGTCATGTACTGAGAGGAACTTGTTAGAAAGGGAGCGAGCATTCTAAAGGGCACAGGAGAAAGGTAGAGAGGAGGGAGGGTGGCAGGGGATGGGTATGAGGTTGGAGGGGTTGACACCAGAAGGAGTAGAAGTTGCAATTGGCAGGCGAGGACGAGCGCATGTAGGAATAAGGCAGGGACCAGGATTGGGAGAGATATCCCCAGAAGCAAGGAGGAGAAGCATGGATAGAAAGAGTATGTGTGAGGATGATTTGTAGGGGTGTTTTTTAGTGCAGGGGATATAACTGTGTGGTGTGAGAGGACGCAGGTAAAAAAGGAGTTCATGTGAACTGAGAAGTGGGGAAGGAAGGAGAGATGGAGATATATGAATAGAGTTTGAGACATTCTGAGGCTGGTAGAAAGAAGTGCATAATTTGAGAAGAAGTGAAGTCACAGCAAATATAAATGGTAAAGGCAGCATCACAGCAGTAATGATGCAGTCTGGTATAGATGATTTCCTCCTTTCCAGCGTAGTTCAAATGCAGGAATCAGGGCCAGTTGGGGTGTTCACTTCTTCTTCACTTCTTTTGAACTTCCTTTTAAACTTCAGTTGTTCAGTAGAGTTGTTCAGTAGTCCTCCCACTTATAATGTGCCACAGGATTGCTAAAGTGGTCCACCGGTTGGCGCATCACCACAAATCTGGAACTGTCGTTATCATCGCTGAGGTGGGTAGATACTGCTCTGCTGAGGACAGGCACCTTGGTACTTCACCTTGGATGGTGGCAATGCAGCGAAGGCCATCTGGCTTCACTGACACCAGAGGACCAGCTCTGGCCTTGTCAGGTTCAGTCACCTCACCCGGTAGCATTTGGGTTGCGGCTTGGTACTCCCCAATCGTAGGCAGTAGCGGGCAAGACACAAGATGGCTTGCTACATTCACGAAGAAAATAGCACCCCAAATAAGGTCTTCTTCCGGGAATGCACAATCATGGCCCAAGCACATCAAGCTGGTGATCCAATCAGTGGGTACATCCAGGAAACCTTCTGGCAGCGAATAGTAGGCAAAGTCCATATCGCCTGACCTCACTTTATGTAGACACGGGCACAAAATAAATGGGTAACTCACTCCTCTCACTCACCATGTTCCATCATACTGAGGGGCTGGCAGCTTTCACCCGTCTCCTCCCTCAGTGTGGATAGGATTCACTGATTGAGGCTCACTTTGTCCCCTCCCTCTGGTTGAGTTTAGAGGAGGGGCACAACGTAGCAAGGAGTGGTTCTGGATCAGCGTTGAGCCACTCACATCGTGGGGGTGGGGCTCTGGTTTTCGCGCCAAGCACCGCACAGGTTTTGCAGGTAAGAGCATGCAACTTTCTGCAAACTGTCCATGCAGTCTCCCAGGCTGGTGGGAACCGCCATTTTAGATTGAACTGCAGTCCACTTCCAGTACAGGTCTAACTTGGTTAGTTATCACAGGCTGGAGAGCAGACACATCATCTGCAGCCCCACACATAATCGTAATGTCCTCACTGTCTGCTCCCCCTGGTGAAACCAGAAGTCCTATGCAGCACAGAAATGGTGCGGTTATGGCTTTCGCGCCATTCCATAGCAAACTTGCAAAAGTCAATTCTGCATTTGGCAAATCGTCCACGTGGTTCACACTGTAATAAGCCTTTTTCTGTAGGGAAGCTTCCCCTCGCAGGCAAAACCCCATTTTAAGCACATTTCACTTGCAACACACAGTCCAGTTATCTGCGATATCTTGTGCTTGAAACTGTTACTAGTAGTGTGGTAACTCCTCAAATGGAAAGTTCCTGTGTAACCTTGACCTCCAATCTCAGTCCCCCTTTCCTCGGACGATACCCAGCATTACTCTTTTGCCACCCTGCTTTGGTACTGACAACACAGACCCCTTCAGAAGCCCCTGGTAGTTCCGTTAACCAGGTCCCCCTCCAGGCATCCTACAGCCCCTATCAGTCCTCAGGGTGACTTAGAACAGAACTGTGTTGCTACTTGTCTGAACCAAAATATCCTTTAGGGCAGTAAAGGCTGCAGTTATCTTGGCAGATATGACAATCCCCTTTACACCACACCTGTCTCCCTCTCATCCTCAGTACTGGAACTGTAAATGCACTTTCTCATCTTTGGTTCATTCTGCTGGTAAACCTGTCCTGTTGCATAGGGAGCCACGATCACAGCAGCGCCTCCAAATGTAGCCCTTGTACCCCACCCCTAAGTGAGAATGGGGTGGGTATGCTTCTCTGACTACTTCTTAGGTGCTGGGCTGTGTACCTGTGGCAAACAAGAGGGCTGAGCACTCTGCAATGGTGTGGGGATAACAGGCTGGACAGGTTTTCAGGGTACCTTAGTTCTTGGGTCCAGCGCCTCCAGTCAGAATGGATCCTCTGTACAGCAGCAGGATGGCCCAGACTGACACCTTTCTTTCAGCCAGACAGTGAATCTCACTTCTCTATAGTTCAATGGTATTTATTGCATGCAGATGACATATACAGCAGATTTATTTTCCCAGCTTCCTTCAGGACAGTGCCCTGATTCAGGCTTTAGGCCCAGATCAGGCCTGGTGGACTCCTCCTCTGCCTCCCAGTTAGACAGAGGGTAGCTGTATTCACTCCGCAGTGGGAGGAAAGAGAGACACCCACTTTAGGAAAGTGCCAGTATATATTTGAGTTTGAGTTTGTGTTTGTAACCCTGCCCCTTAACAAAGCAGGTTGAATACTGATAGGTCATCACATCCTATGTTTGACCCAATCAGTATCCTTGCCTCAGGCTGACACTTTCTGGCTGTTGCTACCTACAATATGTATCCAAGTCTGCATAAACCATACAAAGCCTTAGAGAAGGAATTAACCCATCCGCTGACTGCACGTAACAGGTCTTTCACTGGTAGGGCCCTGGAAAAGGCATAGCGGCTGGGAGGCTATGCTAGATATGTATTGGGGGATTTATATATATTGGGGATTATTTTCTATGTATTGTTTATTTTTGTATGCATTGTTTTTTTATATGGATTGTTTTTCTTTATATGGATGGGAGGTTTAATATGGATTTTTGTGGTGGTTTATATGTATTGTCTTGATTACTGTGACCTCCTGCTGTCCAGCCTTCCTGCTTCTCACCGGTCTTGATGATTTGGTAGATGGTGCTTCACCAGTAAGTGCTCTATTGTTGTAATGGGTAGCTCACCACAAACGAGGTGCGTCCGCGGGGCTGAGGTAGGGATTGGTATAGAATGCCGACCCCAAATGCGAGGGAGCGTCTAGAGTGTAGGATAGTCTTGTAGGCCGAGACAGGGTAATAGAGGACAGCGTAAACGTGGTACTTGCCGGGTCTAGGAGTGTAGAGTAGCGGATCGTTGGGGTACGTAGCCGGAGTCAGGATTGGAGAGAGTAGAGTTGTCATAGGGCCAAAGCAACGGTCAGTGCAGGAGAGAGCAGCGTCATCGTATTCCAATGCCAAGGTCAGTGCAGGAGAGAGTAGAGTCATCATATCCAAAGCCAAGGTCAGCGCAGGAGAATAACACAAGGTCCAAGGTTCCAGGCAAGGTCAGGCAGTAAGGGAAAGGCAGACAGGCACGGAGTAGCGAGGTTCAGCGTCACACACAGAAGTTATGCTCGGCAGTATGAGAGTACATAGAGCCTTTTTAAAGGGCCTCCCACCAATGGGAGGTATCCAGGAAGTAGAACTGCTGTTTCTGATAGGCTGCTGGATCGCGCAGGTGCGTCCTATTACACAGCCGATTGAGACCGCATCAGAGAATGCGCGTGCACCACGTGCAACCCGCGCATCACGCTTGCGACCCAGTCGCGCGCTGTCAGTGCACGCCACGACACCGATGCCAGTATGGGGACAGAGACTGGAGGCGGGACACACGGGGACAGAGGAGGAGCACTGAGTATAGTTGCGCCGTGTAGCTTTGACATCAGGACGGGTGCAGGAACGAGAGGCAGGGACCGCAGACCGACGGGGAATCCGCTCACCATGCATGCGTTGCGCATTAATGCCACAGGACCGGGAGCGTACCCTGGGTCCAAGAACAGAAGAGACCGACAGGAACTGCGCAGTGCCCACGCGCCGCGCATAAGTACCACCATAAGGTTGCCATTCTTGAGTGCCACAGGAACCAGATGAGCGAGTAAGGTTTAAGGGGAGAGAACCACCAGAATGGCGAATCCTCACAATTGTATCAGAACAATATATTCAGAGTATAGTCCCAATGCCCATAATAACAGCAAGCACTGAAAAGGTAAAAACAGAGGGGCTGATGCCCTTTACCTGACAGTGAGATCCAGACAGGGAAAAACTCTGCAGAGTGCAATCCTCAATGGTAGATATCAGGATATGTAGAAGGAAAGGAGCACAGCATCCGCATAAGTAGATCAAAAATAGATAGGGCAACTCCAGATGTAGTAAAATTGTGTTTATTGCACAATCAGCTAAGCAAGGAAAATGTAGGAAACGCACCAACGCGTTTCATCCAACAAGACTTTATCAAGGTGTAAGGGAATACGCATAAGCATACATTTTATAAGATCAAATTTGCGCCAAAATGGCCTGAGAATGACGTCATCAACATGCATCCCAAAGCAGGGTCACATTAGAGATGTGCCATTCTAATTGGCCGGTAAGGTCCTGGCATGACATTGAACAAAAATAACAAAAATAACTTTAATCTATCTGAAAAACAAACAATAACAAAAGCAATAATACACAATGTAAATGAATAAAAACAATGGTAAAATAAACGAATAATCATGTTATATGCCAGATGGAAACATTATACTATAATGGAGCATGATGAAAAACCATTGTCTAAAGATAATATAACTGAACTATGACTAATTGAAGAAATATGCAAACAGACCAGCCAAAACGAAATATATCCAAAGGGATATATATATACATATACCTTATATATATATATTAATCTTCCTACTGTGAAGATAATGCACTAGGGGGTGCGCTTTTTTCATTTCAGTTGTGGAAGTGAATCCTCCTTTGGATTCGGCTGCCCCCCGCTATAACAATTGGTTATTAGCTTCTCCCTGGTTTGAAGCTTGGAATATTACCTGGACTATCAAGTTTGCTTAATTGTTTTAATTTATTTATATATTTTTTCTGGGTTTTATTCATATTTTTATGTTTAAGGTTTGAGGACATTTTGTTTGTGGTATATTTATATATATATACATGTAGAGGTATCAGTACCGTGTTAGCCGAGCTTCAATAATCTAAAAATAAATAGACAATACTGTTCTGTGGCTAGCGAAATGCTTTTATTTGTGCGAGCTTTCGAGATACACTGATCTCTTCTTCCGGCGATGCTACAATGAATGAAGCAAGCAAAGGGTATACTTAAAAACAGTGTCTCTTGGAATGTTATCTGTGCTTGTCCCTCCCCCGTGTGTGGATGTGATTCTGCTGTGCTTTCACTTTCCTTTCTTTCTTTCTATTCTCGGCCGGCACTGGCCTTTTCGTTCTCTTTCTTTCTTGCGTGTGTGGTGTTTGTGTGTGGTGTGTGGTGGTGTGTGTGTGTATGGCTGATGTGTGTGTATATGAAGTTTGTTGGTGTATAAAACATGGGAGTGTTGTGTAATATGGGAGTGTGTGTGTAATATGGGAGTGTGTGTGTTTATGTTGTTGGTGTGTGTGTGTGTGTGTGTGGTGTGTGTCTGTGTGTGTGGTGTGTGTGTGTGTGGTGTGTGGTGTGTGTGTGTGTGTGGTGTGTGTGTGTGGTTTGTGTGTGTGTTTGTGGTGTGTGTGTGTGTGTTCTTGCGCGTGTGTGTGTAGATGGGAGTGCTGTGTGTATCTGGGAGTGTGTGTGTATATTGGGTGTGGTGTGTGGTCATTTGTGTGTGGGTGGTGTTGGGTTGTGTGTGTATATGGGTGTTGTGTGTGTGTGTGTGTGTTGTGGTGTGTGTGTGTGTGTGTGTGTTTGTGTGTTTGGTGTTGTGTGTGTGTGTGTGTGTGTGTGTGTGTGTGTGTGTGTGTGTGTGTGTGTGTGTGTGTGTGTGTGTGTGTGTGTGTTGTGGTGTTTGTTTATCTGCCGAGTGTGTGGTATATTGTGATTGTTTGTGTATCTGGGCGTGTGTGTGTGTCTCTGGTCGTGCTTTTTGTTTTTTGTGTTTTGTGTTGTGTTTTTTGTGTTGTGTCCTGGGTTTTTTTGTGTTGTTTTGTGTGATGGTTTGTGTGTGTGTTGTGTGTTTTTGTTTTTTTGTTTTTTTTGTGTGTGAGAATGGTTCGTGTTTTTTTTCTTTTTGTTGTTTTTTCTTTTTTTTTTTTTTTTTTTGTTTTTGTGTGTGTGTGTGTGTCTCATGGGTGTGTGTGTGTCTCTCTGGGGGGGTGGTTGTGTGTGTCTGGTTTGCGTGGGTGTGTGTGTGTGGTGTGTGTGTGTGTGTGTGTGTGTGTTCTTTCTTGCGTGCGTGCGTGCGTGCGTGCCGTGTGTGTGTGTTGTTTGTGGTGTATGGGCGTGTGTGTATATGAGAGTTGTGGTGTATATGGGAGTGTGTGTTGTATATGGGAGTGTGTGTCGGTATATGTGAGTTGTGTCTTGTCTTTCGTTTTTTGTGTGTCTGTGTGTGTGTGTGTGTTGTGTGTGTGTGTTTGTGTGTGTGTGTGTAGTGTGTGTGTGTGTGTGTTGTGTGTGTGTGGTGTGTGTGTGGTGTTGTGTTGTGTGGTGTGTGTGGTATGTGTGTGTCTTTTCTCTGGCGTGTGTCGTGCTCGGGGCGCTGTGTTGTGTCTTGGGCGTGTGTGTTTGTCTTGGTGTGTATTGGTAGTGTGTGTTGTGTGTGTGTGTGTGTCTCTCCTTGGTGTGTGTAGGTGTGTGTGTGTGTTTGTGTGTGTGTCTTGTGTTTGTGCTGTTTTCTGTGTTTTTTTTTTTCGTGTTTGATGTGTCTTGTGTGTGTTGTTTGTTGTTTTTTGTTTGGTTTGTCTTCGTGTGTTTTGTATGTGTGTCTCTGGGGCGCTGTGTTTGTTTTTCTCTCTGGGTTGTGTGTTTTTGTTTCTGGTTGTTTTAGTATTTGTTTTGTTGTTTTTTTTTTTTTTTTGTGTGTTTCTTTTTTTCGTTTTTGTGTTTTTTTTTGTTTTTTTTTTTTTATTTTTTGTGTTTTTGTTTTTTTTGTCGTGTTTTTTTTTGTTTTTTTTTTTTTGTTGTTGTGTGTTTGTTGTTGTTCCCCCCGCAGTTCCCAACACCCCAAGCATCACCCCCGCCACGAGCAGGCCAAAGTAACCCAGTCAGCACGCATCTCCGCACCCAGTT
>CM071571.1:122697-242300 GCA_036426205.1 Ascaphus truei | reverse complement strand
CCCCCCCCCCCCATCTGTCAGTGTCCCCCCTATCTCCTCTCTCTCGTCTCTCTGTCTCTCCCCTCCCTGTCTCTCTACCCTCCCTGTCTCTCTCCCCTCCCTGTCTCTCTCCCCTCCCTGTCTTTCTCCCCTCCCTGTCTCTCTCCCCTCCCTGTCTCTCTCCCCTCCCTGTCTCTTTCCTCGACACTCTCTCTGTCTCTCTCCCCTACACTCTGTCTGTTTCTCTCCCCTACACTCTGTCTGTCTCTCTCCCCTACACTCTGTCTGTCTCTCTCCCCTTCACTCTGTCTGTCTCTCTCCCCCACACTCTCTCTGTCTCACTCCCCCACACTCTCTCTGTCTCTGTCCCCCACACTCTCTCTGTCTCTCTCCCCCACACTCTCTCTGTCTCTCTCCCCCAAACTCTCTCTGTCTCTCTCCCCCACACTCTCTCTGTCTCTCTCCCCCACACTCTCTCTGTCTCTCTCCCCTACACTCTCTCTGTCTATACACGACGCCGGCGGGCAATCAGCAGATGGGGGAGTGTGCGCGTGCGCAGAGAGCAAGACGGGGCCCGGAACTGGAAAAGGGAGGGAGCCGCTGGATAACAAAGCGGAGAGCAGCAGCCAATCAGCGGCGAGCAGGAGCCTCAACCAATCACAACAAGGGAGGCAGGGCTTAGCGTGACATACATCAATAATCCGTTTTTTTTTTCTCCTTCAGCGCGCGGGGGAAATTCAGTGCGAGCGAGGGTATTTAAACAGCAGCACATGCGCTCTTGGGCCAATCGCCAAGGAGAAATTTCGAGTTGACCCCGGCGAGTTGGTGAATGAGTTTGTCGAACACTGTATATATATACAGTCATAAGAAAAAGAAAGTACACCCTCTTTGAATTCTATAGTTTTACATATTATCAGGACATAATAACAATCACCTCTACTCATTCCCCTTCTGCCTTTCTCTCTCACTTTGAATCCTGGCAGGGACGGATTAAAAACACAATGACTAACTTCAGAAAATGAATGACTTTGTGCAGGTGTCTGTCGAATGACTCTGTGGAGAGGGGGGTTGGGTGACTCATGCGCAGTAAGCAGCTAACCAGCTAAGCAGCTAAATAGCTCCCATCTGAACAAGGATTACACGCAGGCGCAGTGAGGCTTTGAAGCGCGGCTATGGACGGATTCAAAACACAATGGCAAGATTCCAAAAATTAATGACAGCCGCATGAAGTTCAAAGCTAAAGACATACTTTAATTTCAAAAGGCAGTTCATCATAATAATACACCCCCAAATACAGTACATAAAATGCACACAAATCAACCATGTGCAGTCAAACGCACAAGGTCGCAGACAAAAGCTACAGTAAGATGGTTTTTGCAGGCTTGTGGAGAAAAAAGAATTACAATAAAAAAAAAATTCTTAATTTTTTTTTTTGGTTAGTCACTCAGGCAAGCAAGCAGTGGTGGGCGAAGTTACAGGCACATGCGCAGTAAATTCCTGCTGTCAAGGAGGAATTTGATTGAAACCAGACACACGTTCAAAGGAATGTGTGGGAGAGATGTACTGCATTGCACAGAAGATAAGAAGTTGAAATACCCTGCAGTGCAGTTAATTATCCTGAGCGAGGGGAGAGCGCTGTATATGCAGAAATGTGACACTGTTACAGTACTGTACACGCCTATGCATTTCAACAATTTTCAAACGAGACATACTGTACAGCAGCACAGCACCGCAAATGCATGTATACTTTAAATATGCAAATTTACAATTACAGCGCTCGCACACACAGACTGTGTACTGACGTAGGTTGAACCGCGAAGGTATTAGACTTCCAAGACAACAGCTTGCAAACGCCCCCCTGAGTTTTTAGACGGCATTGCAGTATTGCAGACAGCGAGAATAAAATGCTAATATCACGAGCGCGAAAATAACGCAGTTCACTCCGGGCGAAAACAACACAAAACCGCACATAACCGGGATAATCTGAAAATCGCAGATCTAGCCTATTTAGACTAAAGGCGGTCACCACTGTATTAAAAATGCATAACTACAGTCAGGTTTTTTAAACGTCTGCGGTGTGCACATTATATCCAGTCCAGTGAGCAATTGTTAGTGGAAAAATATAAAGCTCAATAGAGTGCTGGCACACAATGAACTTATACTAAGATTGACCCAGTAAAAGTGGTATGAAAGTGGTTTTCGCGTCATCGCGTTCGTGTTGGTGTATTTGGAGTCCCTGGCTTCCCTGCGCTCTGGCTGGCGGTAATTTTAAGTGCTAGCAACCATTGTATGAGAGGGAGCAAAGGACGTGCAGGCATTGGATGCCTTTTTATTTTGCTGCCAATTTGGGATAGGAGTTCATGGTGAACCTGGGCTGTTTACATCCACTCTGCAAACCTGGGACTCACCCTACCACCGCAGATGACCACAATAGAGATTTCTCTCCCACGAATGGTTCTGTTTAAAATCCTGTAAGTGCACATTGTAATGGGTTGCTGATTTTTAAAATAAACGTACCTTATTTTTTACTCAGTTACGTGCTATGGAGCTTGCGCTTTTGTTTGTTTTTTGTTCATAGAATGATACATTATAACATATACTTTAATAAAGTATGGACTGGGATATCTGGGCTCAAAAACCAGGAGTCTGGGGGACACTGGGTAGCCAAGGGGTAATTCAACCCGCACACCAGCAAATCATGCCTGCTCGCCACAGAGAATTAGTGGACTACCGTTGGGCTACCGGTAACTTTGCCCCCCAAACTCCTGCAAACAAAATATGTACATTTCTACCTAAATATCCCACCTAAAACGTACACAGAAGAAAGTTCACGTTTCTGGGGCAAAAGAAACCTAAAAAATGGAAAAGCAAGGGGCACTTTAACTTTTACTTGTTATATAGTAATACTTGGCCCCTGGCTTATGGTGCTATGTAGCTGCCAGGGGCTCACGGTTCTCAGGGGTAACCAGATGGGCTTAATCTTTATTGTATAGCCTGGCTACCCCCTACTGCCACCGTAATCTTCATATTAAGAGGCACATCAGAGATACAGATGCAGCGGCCGTTATACGAACAAAATCACAGTGCCGTTTTCGTGTGTGCTGCTGTACACCATGCGGCATTAAAGCCGCCAAGCGACCCAGGCACACGTGTTTATCGCGGTTGCTTTGTTTGAATTTCATGGATTGTGTGCAATTAAATGCAATTAAATGAATGAATATTAATGTGTACTACTGCGTACTACTATGTGTACTATGCT
This sequence comes from Ascaphus truei, assembly GCA_036426205.1. NCBI lineage: Eukaryota > Metazoa > Chordata > Amphibia > Anura > Ascaphidae > Ascaphus > Ascaphus truei. Next base: position 239,062 of record CM071571.1, on the reverse strand, counting down.
ACTGTGCTACTGTGTCAATTTCAGGTGTTTAAAAGCCAGAACTCTAAAATGCATTTTCTGCACTCACGCCTAAAGGCGGTACGGTTGGAAGAAATCGCGTGTCGTCAAATGGGTATTCTGAGGTATACACCGCGTGAAGTGTTTCAATAACGGCTGCTGCATCTGTATGCTCATGTGAGGTTAAGATGGGATTTGTGTGCCTCTGTTTGGGACTAGAGTATCGTACTTTCAGTGTCTCTTCTGCTAACACCTGTTCTGTCCTGGGACCTCTTCTCTTTTCTCTGTACACACTCTCTCTAGGTGACCTAATAACATCTTTTGGGTTTAAATATCACCTCTATGCTCACGACACACAAATATACTTTTCAACACCTGACCTTACACCTGCTATACAGACCAAAGTTTCTGAATGTCTCTCCGCTATATCATCCTGGATGGCCCTCCGTCACCTTAAACTCAACATGGCTAAAACAGAGCTCCTCATACTTCCTCCCAAACCTGGCCCTACTACCTCCTTCCACATTACTGTTGGAACTACGATCATCCACCCAGTAGCCCAAGCATGCTGCCTAGGGGTCACACTCGACTCCTCTCTCACATTCGCCCTTCACATTCAAAGCATTTCTAAAACTTGTCGCTTTTTCCTCCGCAATATAACAAAGATACACCCTTTCCTCTGTTGCTCGACTGCTAAAACTCTGACTCAGGCCCTCATTCTCTCCCGTCTTGATTACTGTAACCTCCTGCTGTCCGGCCTTCCTGCCTCTCACCTGTCTCCCCTACAATCTATCCTAAATGCTGCTGCCAGAATCACTCTACTCTTTCCTAGATCTGTCTCAGCATCTCCCCTCCTGAAATCCCTCTCCTGGCTTCCAATCAAATCCCGCATCTCACACTCCATTCTTCTCCTCACTTTTAAAGCTTTACACACTTCTGCCCCTCCTTACATCTCAGCCCTAATTTCTCGCTATGCACCATCCAGACTCTTGCGTTCTGCTCAAGGATGTCTTCTTTCTACCCCCTTTTTATCTAAAGCCCTCTCCCGCCTTAAACCTTTTTCACTGACTGCCCCACACCTCTGGAATGCCCTTCCCCTCAGTACCCGACTAGCACCCTCTCTATCCACCTTTAAGACCCACCTTAAGACACACTTGCTTAAAGAAGCATATGAATAGCACTGTGAACATTCTGAACACATGATACATAAAGCTTGGTTCCCTGCAGACGCACTTACCAGAACTCCCTCCTACTGTCTCTGTACGTTCTCCCTACCTACCAATTAGATTGTAAGCTCCTCGGGGCAGGGACTCCTCTTCCTTAATGTTATGTTTATCTAAAGCACTTATTCCCATGATCTGTTATTTATATTATCTGTTATTTATTCGATTACCACATGTATTACTACTGTGAAGCACTATGTACATTAATGGCGCTATATAAATAAAGACATACAATACAATACAAAGAATCTTAAGAAATGTGGATTTTACTTCATAAATCAGGCAATGTTTATTCTAAGATACTGGCTTGCTATTATTCTTATAATAACTGTTTATTATCACGTCCACATTCCTCTTCCTTTAGATACTAAATAGTCACTTGCTATATTGTCTTTCTTCTCCATTTCTCTACTGTATGTTCAGAGTTTTAAGGCATACTGGTCCTAAAATGTAATCTTTTTGGCAGGTTCCCCTCTCTGCAGACTGTTTTTTTTTGCTGACAACCCAAACACTTCTGTTTTACCACTTTATTAGATTATTTGGTTTCTCCCTATCCCAATGATGCCTTTCATCGAAATAAGGAGGGGGACAGAAGAATTTGGAAGACTGTCTTGCTATTTTTTAAGATTTTGTAGTGGTTTCAGTATATCAGTGTGGGGGGTAAAGCTTTAGCGGACTGTAATGTTGTAATTATATTTGGAAAAATTTAGAGAAGCAATCTCTTTATTCCTGCTATTAGAAAGTTAGCAATGGCTATAGATTTTCCCAGGGAAATTAGGACTAAAACACTGAGATACGTTCTGATAGAGATTTCATTTTTTGAAGTGTAACATGGTAAGTCCAATCTACCTGTCTCTCCTCCCTGTCACGTCAGTCCTAAGCAGTCTGGGCAGTGACAGGTTAATCCGTGGGCTTTTGACCTCCCCATGCTCCTCTCTGATGGACAGGAGTGTGGTGGTGACTCATGCCCAGTATAATCCTATCAGGGATAGGTATAGACTATAAGCCTGACCCTTCTGGTTCCTGATGGGACGGAGTGCCAAATTTAGTCAGTCCTGGTCAGGAGGAAGAGACCAGTAGGGCTGTGAGCCTCTCCAATCGGGGATGAGCGTGCCCACCCCCAGCTTGGGGTTTGGGGAACATCTGATTGATACAGGGCCCTAAACTATCAAGGAGATCCAGCACCATCCATAGGACTGAATCCTAGGAAACCCTGCAACGCTGTATCACCATCATATGCAGTGACTGCTAATAAAATCCTGGTTCTTTGATACTTCTGTCTGTGTCAGTCTCTGGGCAGATGGAAGGTATGTTGTGGTTGGGGCTGATCTCTGGAATCCTGGGGCCCACTACAACTGGAGGCGCTAGAAACATGAAAGAATCTCAAGGATCAACAAAAGCCTGCCCTGATCTCCATATCACCGCAGATCAGCTCAGCTCTCCTGAGCCCTAACACATGTGCGTAACATACCCTAGGTAGCAGAAGCTGTGTGTCTCCCACTGGGAGGGGGGGGGGGGGAGTTCAATGCTACAGAAGTATAGGAAGTAAATCTGAAACAAAAAAAAAAATCTATTGCGCTTTCTAAAATAATGATCAAATTCAAACTAGAGCTTGCTTAAATAATTTTTAGGTTTGATAATCTCTTGTTAGTTATAGAAATGTAACTGCTCATAATCTATTAGTCTTAAAACCACTGACCTAAAAATAGTAAAATACTTTTCTACGTGACTGTTAATCGTATTAATTAAAATTAGAGACCTTGACGAATGCATAGTTCATTAAGAGAAACATATCATTAGTAGTATTCTGATTCTAATGGAAAGCACTGAATTGGTAAAAGCAGCGTTTTTTCATGCTGGAATGGTTGTTCTGTTCTTAATATAAATAATGATTAGTTAATTATCTTTATAATTCCAAAAAGAATGAAGTCTGGAGTTCATTATTTACTGTTCATGGCTGCTCTTGGAGCTGGATTTATGAGTCAAAGCATTACCTTTTATATTTGATGGTGTTTCATTGACTTGTTCTTTAAATATTAATGTAAAAATAAAACTGTTCAAGTCACTAGAGATTTAAAAATGTATGTATGCACATATAACATCACTTAAATCTCCACACATTTGTCTGATTTAAATATTGGTTGTTCTGATAATTTTTGCAACAGATTTGGCTCTGGCAAACTATGTACATAAACACAGAAACAATAGAGGCTCTTAAACTCTCTGTCTCTCTATCCCTTCTTGTTCTAAATGTTACCTTTTTGTTAACTCTCAAATTGTTCCCCAAATCCTCTCAATATACTTTTTGTTATTCTCTATTTTCATACTTTCTTGGTGTCATGTATCAAGGCCGTCTTGGAGCAAAATTGGACAAGAAGAAACATTTTAATCTTGCATCTCTCTCCAAGGTAATCTTAAAACCCCGAAAGAGAGACGGTTGCATGAATACAAATTTATGCAACTGTTCGGGACACTTAGCAGTGGCCTAAACAGAGATCGAAATTTTATGAGTCATTACTGACAGTAGTGAACTCTCGTCCCATGAGCGCTAAAGGCCATGTCTGTACATACTGTGCTATATGTATGCACACACAGCTGTCTCTCACACATACTAATACTCCTTGTTTTTCCATCCCTATACACCAATAGGGACCACTAAGTATCCACACACACTTTTAGTTGTGCTACAAAACAGTGCTATTCATATGCTTCTTTAAGCATATGAATAGCACTGTGAACATTCTGAACACATGATACATAAAGCTTGGTCCCCTGCAGACGCACTTACCAGAACTCCCTCCTACTGTCTCTGTACATTCTCCCTACCTACCAATTAGACTGTAAGCTCCTCAGCGCAGGGACTCCTCTTCCGAAATGTTACTTTTATGTCTAAAGCACTTATTCCCATGATCTGTTATTTATATTATCTGTTATTTATTTAATTACCACATGTATTACTACTGTGAAGCGCTATGTACACTAATGGCGCTATATAAGTAAAGACATACAATACAATACAATACAATCTGTTCCTTAGCAGCTCTAAAAATTAGGTAAACACAACCTCAGCTGAACAACAACACATGACATATTACACCGTGTCATGATTTATTTAACAAAAATAAAGCCAAAATGGAGAAGCCATGTGTGAAAAACTACCTGCCCTCTTGCAAGCTAAACAAGCCTACTTTTCTTCACTAATCAACATGCACAAGTCTAACCCACGCTGACTGTTTTCTGTCTTTGATACTCTACTCAAACCACCCTCAGCTGCCTGTGCCTTCCTTGACACTTTTTCCACTGTCTCAGAGGAGGATGTGTCGCTGTTGATCGCCTCTTCTCCTTCTACCACTTGCTCTTTTTACCCCATTCCCTCCCATTCCCTATATGTAGTTACTGATACATGCTCCTTCACCTGTTGTTGACCTTCTCCTTCTACCACTTGCTCTTTTTACCCCATTCCCTCCCATTCCCTATATGTAGTTACTGATACATGCTCCTTCACCAGCTGTTGATCTTACCCACAAGGCTATTACTCTATTTGGTAGCCGCATTAGGGATATTACTATATTATATTATATTTTATACACCATCATATATTAAGTTTTTCCCTATACATATTGTTGCTACCCTTCTCCTACCCGCTCCTCTTACAGTGGAATTTTAATGCTGTACACATTGTTTATATCTATGTCACTTGTTTTTCGGCGATTATTTGGTTAATTAAAGTTTTTTTATTTTTTTATTTTACTTGTGGATGTACTATTATAATTTTGGCTACTAGACATTTCTGTGTGTATATATATGGTCTTTTTAGTTGGATTATACTACACACTATACATTTGACCATTTTTATTGATTAGACATTAGTCTTCTAGTGGATATTATATCCTCTAATTACCCTTTACTATCTGGGACCTAGGTCCCTACTGAGGATACCTATATCTTTTCAGTATTTAACCTTTCTGTGTGTTATAGATCTGTACATGGGTCCGTTAACCTTTACTGTTGAGTGATACTATTGACTCACTACCAGATAGATTCTGGAATGCACAAATTTTATAGGATTAGCTAAATTGATGTGTCTTTAACATGACACTTTTAGGGTTTAGCTCTACCATAACACATTACTCTCCATGTGTTTCCTTCAAATAAGTTAGGTATCCCATCATTCTGCTAGAGTGCAACTAATAGGGGACTGCTGTGACCTCTGTCACTTTTTTCTTGCTTATTATTGAAGCTCTTATTAACCTGTATAATACCAGGAAAATAACTCTGTATTAGATTTGTCGCAATCAAACTGCATGCAAGTTCCCATGGGTGTGGAAGAAGGTGGAATGGAGTAAGCTTTAACCATTTAAAAGTAGGAGGGGGTGAGCTTCAGACTAGGGAAGGAGGAGCCACCCTCCAAATCAGCCAGGACCAGCTGAACAAGAATTACAAAACATACAGGGCCCCTATAAGCTCATATTGAACCCCCAAAATAACCACAACATATATATATATATATATGCGCATAAGTGTCAAAGAGGAGTGTTACTGAGCATGGCAATATATATTTAAAACCAGAGACAGAACATGAAACACAGACAGAGCCCAGTGCTACATCCAAAGACACAAATACACAGTACAGTGCCTAAATATATATATATAGATATCTTTTGAATAAAATGGTCTTTTAGTTTAACTCTTTGGCCAAAGTGTTGTAAGCCCTTGAGCCCCTTCAAGGCAGACCATGTCTCAAGGGTCCTAACACTAATATAAATTCTTAATAACCTGTACATTACCAGGAAGAATGATTTATAATAAATCTGTCAAAATTAGTTTCATAGTTCTAAGTCTGATTGAAGCTCTTATTAACCTTTACAAGTGAAAACAACCGGCGCCTCTAATAAAATGACTTGCTGAATATAGTCTGACCAAGTAGAGAGTCCAGTCACGGATACCAAACATTCCTGAGGGGGCTCTTGAATGAACTCTCACATAAAAAACAGACAAACAAAAATGACAAAAAAGACAAAGACAAAGATCATAGTGTAACCCTAAAATATGAACATAAAAATTCAAACACATACAAAGAATAACTAAATGGTTAATACAATTTAATAAAATATGACAAAAAAAATGATACAAAATGACAAACAATTGTCCATTAAGCTTGGGACACAGATGAAAACAGGAACATCCAGTAGGAGTAAAATTGAAATCCTACTTACAGCAAAGCTGATAGTTTAAAGCCCATAGAATAGATCTCCTTTCTCCCTAGATGGGGAACCTCCACGGGGAACGCCACACGAGTCCTCTGGAGCTCCGTGCTATAGGGACAAACACCGCCGCCGTGATCACAGACCCGCTGGTCACGCGGCGCGCTGGTGACGTCACCGGCAGCGCCGAAGCACGATAGAGTTCTGGAAGCTAGTGAGGCTCCTGGCGCTCTGAGGCAAAGGGTCTTAGCTGGTAACAGCTCTATGGGAGGGATGGGTTCGAGTCCACAAGCTAGATAAAACCACCTTACGCGTTTTGTGATGGGGTCACTTCATCAAGGGCATGATGGGTAATGAGGCATGAGTACATTTATATACTCACATGGCTAATTACAACCAATAATAGGATAATTGCATATTATCAAATAGAAAAACAATAAATGCCATTCTTAATAGTGGATGAATATACTAAAAAGGGAACTAAATTCATGAATAAGAAAAAGAAACACATATGTTAACAAAATAACACAATAACCAATGAACTTCACAAGCAATAATACAGAGACTTCATAGAACACACCAGGGCTTGAAAATCCATCTACAGAGAACAATGTCCAAAATAATTAATAGCAATTTGGAATTAATTATACCTTAAGTGTGCTTGGCTGGGAGGCTGGGCTAAGTCAACAACCCAACCATTCAGACTGACAGTAACAACAGCAATCAGCAAAACCTATCAAACCCATACTCAAGTATAAAACTCATAATGTTTATAGGTGTTGTTTAATCTATTTGACCAGGAAAGCACCAAGGTCAAAATAAATGTTAAGACCATTGGGAGATAATGTTTTTATTTCATATATCCAATATGACTCACATTTACTAATCCCATTGATTTTATCTCCTCCTCTCCAATTACCTGGATAGGTTTCAATCGCTTGACAGATGAGGCCTTTAGGGTTCTGTTGGTGGGGAACTAGAAAATGGTGTGACACACTATGAGTACTGAGACCTCTCCTAATATTATAAACGTGCTCATAGATGCGCCTATGATCTCCCTGTGCGGCCAACATATTGTAACCCACAGGGACATTGTAACAGATAAATGACAAACACAGAATGACAATCGATGTAAGAATGGATATTATAAGTCTGATTTGTTACATTGGACGTAAACGTGACTTTGTTATTACTGTGTTTACAAGATGTACAACTCATACATGTAAAAATACCTTTTTTTACGAGATACTGCACCAGATGCTGTCTGTATCTTAGGACAGCTAGGTGCTAGCCTTGATTGTAAATTAAAGGCTTTTCTAAACACAATGGCTTGTTTGGGGGGAAGGATATGAACCAATGTTGGATCTCTTAAAAGAATTGGCCAGTGTTTACATAAGACCTGTCTAATATCGGGGGCCATAGAATTGTATTGTGTAATAAAAGAAACTGAGTTATTGAGACTAAAACTTATCCTATTCTTCTTGTACTCCAAGAGACTGGATCTATCAATTCCTTGTACTTGTGATAGAGTCTGAGAGAGTAACTCTTCAGGGTATTGCCTATTTATAAATTTAGCTTTATGTTCACTCGCCTGAGACTCAAACGTTTCATCACTTGAGCAATTGCGCCTAAGGCGAGTAAACTGCCCCTTAGGGATATTACGCAACCACTGAGGGTTGTGCTGACTATTAGCCAGCCATAATTGTTAGCTTGCACAGACTTGAAATAAGTTTTAGTATGTATGCAATTATCTATGGATGTGATATTTAAATCCAAAAAATTGATAGAACCAGAGTCAAAGTGACAAGTAAATTTGAGATACATATGATTATTATTGAGATAAGAAATAAAATGGTGCAACAAATCAATACTACCATTCCAAACAAACAATATGTCATATATAAAGCGAAGCCAGAGCACCAGGTTTGCACCAAGGGGGCAGTTGTTCCAGATGTAACTCTCCTCCCATTGCCCCATGAACAAGTTAGCATAGCTTGGTGCAAACCTTCTGCCCATGGCCGTGCCGCAGAGCTGTAACTAAAATTTAAATTGAAACAAAAATAATTATGTGTCAAAATAAAATGAATGGAATCTAAAAGAAAATCCTTCAGAACTTGTGACATACTATTGTCCATATCTAACGTGTGGCGTATGGCTTGACAACCGAGAGTGTGGTAGATCACCGTATACAAAGATGTTACATCGCCGGTGACCCAAACATAACTCGGGTGCCACTCCAAATCGCGCAGTGCTTGCAACTCATGGGTGGTATCACGCAGATAGGACTTTAAACGCAAAACATGAGGCTTTTAATTAAAATCAATTAAATGTGACAAATTTGAGGTTAGTGAACCAATACCAGATATAATGGGTCTACCTGGCGGTTCTTGAAGGTTCTTATGAATTTTTGAGATTGTATAAAACATTGGAATACGGGGATGAGTCATGTTTAAAAAATCATACTCATCCTGTGTGATGCTTCCAAAAGAAACAGAGGAGCGCAGCTTGCAGCCATGTAAAAATAAAAAGACATCACATAGTATAGAAATGTCAGGAAGTGAATATAGTAATTATGTGGAAGGCTCACGAATGGCTACTCACATAAAAGCAGCAAAAAGGAGCAGTCATCCAACTTTAAGGGGTGGATGCTCCCTGTTGTATGTGCAGCAACTACCAGCAACCGATCTCCAAGAAAGAGACAACAGACCATATAGTGTAGACAGCAAAAATATATTCTTATAACATAATACAAATGGAGGCTTACACTACCGACACACTTTATTGAAGTGTGGTCGGTACCGCAAGCCGGGAAATCTCCCGGCTTGCTAGTGGCCGCCCCTCGGCGTGCCGCGCGTCATAGACGCGCGGTCACGCGTCATCGGGAGCGTGCGCCCCCTGCACGCGTGTCCAGGGGCTCCCCGAGGGAGCCCTGGTGTCCCGCGATCGCGGGACAGCGGCAGGGGGTTCCGGGGGACCCGGCGGACCCGGCAGCGGTAGGGAGAGCGCCCCGATCGGAGGGCGCTCTTCCGCTGCTTCGGCGCGCGCCCGTCACACTCGGGCGCGCGCCAGGCTACTGCTGCGGCACAGAACGGGCAAATGCTCGAATAAACTGTGCCGCAGCAGTACACTTAGGATGATAAAAAACAGCGTGATCAGCAGCAGATGGCAGGTATACAATAGGTCGCGATCTCCCGGTGTACCGTGTTAGTCTCTGCTACTCCGGAACGCTTCCGCATCCACGCCGGCGGCTCACGTCACTTCCGGTGCATCTGAGACCTCCGGACTCTTTGGTGAAGGCGCGTTCTCGGTCTTCCCTCTGGATGTTAGTTGTCTGGACACTCTACGCGTTTCGCTGTTTAGATGTACGGCTTCGTCAGGAGTACCAATGGCTCCCCTGCCTGGGCAAGTGCCCGACTTTGACTTCGTGACCACAGCCACAGGAGCATTTTCACTCACAAAAGAGCAGATGAGGTGTCCTAGGTTGTTACTGATTAGCACCTCGGTATCCAACCTGGGCAAAACATCCACATCTCTCACTTCTCGACCGGCACCCCAGTCAAGGAACACCCAGGCGACCTGTATTGACCAAGGTCCCTTATCTGGCATAGTGACCTGCATCCCCGGCCAAGGGAGCAGGTCCCCTGGTTTGGCCATATCAGGTCGCACCAAGGTAATTATAGCACCGGAGTCGATCAGTCTGGCTGCCTGGCGATATCCGATGGTCACTGGATGCAAATGCTTCCACCGTACATCATTGACCTGCAGCCTGATGGCTGCAACTTTATGCCCATGTGTTCCTCCGCTGTGCTGTCTGTAGTGGTATTGGGACCACCGCATGGGTCCTCACATGTACCAGTTGGATGGCTGCTTGCTGCTCCTTTGTGGGTATGAGTCCCACATAGGCGACCGCCTTTGCCGCTTGGGTACATTGCCACAGAGGGGGGTTGCCGGAACGATGCATACCCGGACAATCTGGCTTCAGATGACTGGTCCGATGACACTGATAGTACCGCCGCTCATGGACAAATTCAGTGGCCTATGGTGCAGTTCCCCCGGCTGGAGGTTTGGGCTTCCAGGTCGGAGTAGGGTTAGCAGCCTGGGATGCCTTGGCAGGGACACTCCCGGTAGGGGCAAGTGCCCACTTGGCTAGTTGTGAGCGAGTAGTCACATACTCGTCCACCAACCTGGCAGCGACAATATAGGTCGCTTTTTTTTGTCAATGACCCACTCTCGGACCTCAGGCTTGCACTTCTACAGAAACTGCTCATTGAAGATGAGATCTAGCAGTCCCTGGTATTTGGTAGTCCCGCACCCCTCGATCCACTAGGTACCATGCTGGGCTAGATTGCCAACAAATTCCAAGTGAATGTCCCGGACAGTCTTTTCCCCCAATCTGAACAGTCCCCGATAAGCTTCCGTATTGAGGGCATACCGGAGAAGAAAAATTGCCTTGACGTGCTTGTAGTCATGGCTGTCCACGGTAGGGATTCCCTGAAACGCCTTCAGGGCTCTGCCGGTTAGCAGGGGGGGCAGTTGTACCAACCAAGCTTGGGGTAGGATACGGAACCGTCCACACTGGTCCTCAAAGACCTTTAGATAGCCATCAATGTTGTCTGTGCCAGCCACAAATTTGGCAAAACTGTGATGAGACACCCGTGGGCGTATGAACTTGTCTGGGTCCTGACGGGGACGCACCAACTGAGCACCTTGGGCAGCTGTGATCAACTGCAGCTTTTGCTCAATGGTGGCCCTGACAGCCATGGCTGTAATGAGAGCCGTCAGATCCACAGCAGGGACAGCAGTAGCCACCACAAGCACATCCTCACCCTCGTCCTCTATATCCTCTGTGATCTCCTCGATATCCACAGTTACTTCCTGGGCTGAAGTAGCCACGGTTGCCGCCATAGCCAGAGGGGAAGCCAGTCCGGCTTTGTGATGCTCCAGATCTTCCTCAAGTTATGTCTTAGCCCGACCGTCTGTCGGTAGTCCGTAACTCTCACACCAGGTCACGATTCTCAGGCGATCCCAGGAACTAAACCATCCTGACCACTGAGACATCTTCACCGTTGGACACAAAGCTTCAGTGACAGAGTACATTATCCCTGAAGAAGGCGTAGGTACGCCGAAACGCATTGGATTATTGAATATTGATTTTTAATACACCTGAGTCTCTTCTAGTGGGTACATGCCCGCCGAGAGTCAAGCTAAAGATTGCATAAACCAAGGACTCTAGCCTGTTTGACTGGGTGGACACAACGAGGGGAGCTCTGAGCATCCAGTAGCCCACCCCCTGACAACGAAAGTGCATAGTGGAGTGGCAGGAGGGAGGAAGCTGACTCCCAGCAGGACGCCAGGATACCAGCAGCCGAACCCCAGACAGCAGCGCAACACCCCCCGAGTGGGAACACCCGAGGGACGAGCGCAGCAAAGGGAGAGGCAGTGGCAGCAACATCGGTTCCTGAATCGGCTCCTGAGGATACGTGCAGCACCATTCATTCAGGGGACACCTACCTTGTGCTATAGTGGACAGCCCAGGTTTACAGCCATACCGGGCCATATTCTCTGAACACCCACACAGGCAAAAGTTTTTTGGTTCTTTTATTCATCTTTAGTTATTTAGTATAACCTCATTGTTACATACTGTGTTGTCTCATTAGTATATAACAAACTTATTGCTGTTTGTTTATTCTTGTCCACCATTACATCTGCTATTTACCATTAGCGCTCCTGTTTCTCTTTTTGTTTGTTCGGCTTTGTGATGCTCTAAACCGTCCTGACCACTGAGACATCTTCGCCGTTGGGCACAAAGCTTCAGTGACAGAGTACAGTTTACTTTCTCCAGTCCCATATAAATCATGTGTACATGCACTACTTGTCGTGGGAGCTCACAATCTATGAGCTCCTCTTTGTACTATAAACCCCTTAGGAATTTATAGTCCAAAGCTGAATGATCCTTCCGCTGCCACCAGAAAAATCCTGTCACGGGAGACCAGGTACTTTTTTCGCTATTTATATATTACCGGGATAATTCATTAGGCAGAACAAGATAGTAAAAACAAATTGCTTTTATTTTGGTAAACCCACGTACAACAAGGAGAAAATACACTTACTGGGGTCTGAGGTGCAGGGCGCCCGCATGGATGAGCTTACCCTGACCGGGATATACTACTGGTTCTCCTGGTCTTCTTTTTGGCTTCAATTCCTAGCCGCAACCGCCCCGTTCCATTTTGAGAAATTGGCAACAAAAGACGGGACCTAGTCTCTGCGAGGCAAACTTTTCAGGCTTCCAAACAAAGCCAGTTGCTCTGCTATTTTTAACAGAGCAACTTTGAAAAGTCTGCTGTAGCTTCATCAAGTCACTGATTGGTTGGCTTGGAAGGACTGGCTCCTTTTATTGGTCAGCATCTTACATACACTCCGGTGGGCTATCCCCAAAATGGAGGGGGAAGGAGCGGCAAATCTGAGACGGTGAATCCCTACCCGTCATCCAATAGAAAGAGAGGCTCGACCCTTGGCTGAGGTCAGGGGAGTAGGTGTGCCACAGAGATTCAAAAAGACGGTGAGCAGGAAATTTGATTTTAGCTCAGGAGATCAGACTATTTAGCTGCATCCTCTCTGGCTAACTCATTGCCACCTGATGGGCCGGCTCCACCAGGTGTGATACTGACATAAGGGTGACCCATTGTAGTCCGGACCTGGCTATTTGCTTTTATCACTCACCATGTGTTTTCACACCTCAGGCCATCTTCTCCCCTTTGTACTACAGAACCTATGTAGACTTGCAGTCACCTTAACTGGTAGCCTGGGCAAGTTACATAGAGCCTTATAGGAAATGTATGAAAACACCAAAAACATATTTTAATACATGGGGGACCTTGGGGAGAGTCATGAGTGTGCTGGATATAGGACTGGGATATCGGGGCTCGAAAAGCAGGAGTCCGGGGGATCCAGGGCAGCCCCAGTGTAATTCTACTCATGTACCGGCAAATAGTGCCTGCACGCGGTGTAGAATGAAGGTACTAATGGTAGCTCTGGACCCCGAACTCCTGCAAATAAAATAATTGCATTCTTACCCAAATATCCCACCTAAAATTTACACACAGCAAGTTTCATGATTTTGGGGTAAAGGGAACATGTAACATGGGAAAGCAGGGTCACTTTAAACTTTCACATGTAAGATACCTGGCCCCTGGCTTATAGTGCTAGGTAGCTGCCAGGGACACATGGGACACAAGGGCAACCAGAGGGCTTAAACCTTTATATACTCCTTGAGAAAGCGCAAACACTTGTGTGAAATGTGTGGAGGACTACCCTGTCATTTTTTAACCACTCACATATGCCTCAATAAAGCCTTTTCAATTATCTATACCTGTGTACCTAGTTTTTTCATATAGTTCCTGTTTGAGGACGGCCCAGACGGTGTCCGAGTGCCCTGAATCTCTCCAACTCTGCTGCTGCTGCTTCTCTGACTTCGGCGGCACCACAGGTGGGTGGAGGAGGTGCCTGTGTACCGTGTACCATGGACGTGCGGTCTCTACATTCTTCAAGCCAGCGGGACAAGTAAGTAAACCAGGAAAAAAACTGGGAGTTAAGAGGGCTTTTCCTTACCTCCACTATCCTGTGTTTAGCCCCCCAAAGTTATCCCAGTCTGTCAATAGCAGTTCAGTTGCTATACCGCTGACATCTCCAAGACACGCTACTGCTCTCCTGCACATTTTGCTCACTACCTCCCCCCCAAGCGGGCATACTGATCTTCTATCTATCTAAATAGACGTTTACCGGAGAACACAGCAGTCAGACTCTTTATCTTTATTATGAAGCCTGGTTACCCTTGCCTATCACACAAAGGGTATCTGAGCAGTTCAGAGGAAGTTCACTTTTAAACCAGTTATATACATTCTAAGGTGACCATACATCCTGGATTTTTTAAATATCCTAGTGTCCTGACAATTTTTTCAAAAATGTTCAAATCTCCCGGTTTGTAGTTTTCCCTTTTTGGACCGTAAAAATAGACACTGCATGTTTTTATGTGATCGATCATATAAAAGAGTAAACATGTTAAATATATTGGAAAACTCTTATTAAATGATTTATTAACATAAACCAAACTGTAATTTCGCTATGCACAAGAGTTTCTGTTATGTTAGTGTAACATAGCCTCCCGGCAGTTACTTCTGTTTCTGGGCCTTTCCTCTGTCAGTCCTGTTAGTGCAGGCAGTGGAAAGGTTAAATACATTATTAGGCCTGTATGTGTATTTCAGCCTTGAATGTTGTATCAATATTCAAGGGCTGGCCTGGAAACTCTGAAGCTGTCAATCTAAGGGGTGGCTATTGGTTGGAACGCCCCCTGCTGTGTGTGGGCCAATCTGTGTCCGGCTCGGGCTTGTAATGAGTCAGAGTTAGAGACACTCGCCAAGGATGTTCAAATTGGGACATGCCTCCTAAATTAGTTAGTTCAGTTACACCAGAGAGAGAGTTAGAGAGGAGGTCTTAGGAAGAAACTGTCTCTCCCTTTCCCCATGATACCACGGGAAGGGAGGGGATATCATGCAGCTTAGGCCAAGAGAGTAAGAAGAAAAAAGGGTTTTCAGGCGGTTCACTGCAAACCGCGGGGGCATAAAAAATGGAAATCCTCACGCAAAGACTAAAAGGTTGTTTATTGAGTGCATTGGCACGGTAAAATACACTGCTACATGGAAACTCTGACGTGGAAACTCCCTGCTCGCGGACGAAACGCGTCAGAGTTTCCATGTAGCAGTGTATTTTACCGTGCCAATGCACTCAATAACACCTTTTAGTCTTGCGTGAGGATTTCCATTTTTTATGCCCCCCCGGTTTGCAGTGAACCGCCTGAAACGTTTTTTTCCTGTTGTACATACCTCGGCTGGAGCACGCTTCAAAGCACTTCGGATCAGTGGAGCCTGACGTCAGCTGGTGGATCAGCTGTGGAGCTCCAAAGCTGGGACGCGGCGTGTCAATTTCGTGAGTACTCCCTCTACCCCCGCTGGTGGGGTTTATTGCTGTGTGTGATGCCGGTTTTTTGAGGGCAGTGGCGGAGGATCAGGGTGTCTTAAGACCGCATATAGTTCCCTGGCGGGGACACGGCTGCACCGAGTTCATACTTCCCCCTTACCACACTCTAGCCCCGTGCCGGAGGTGAGTCACAGGTACATTATCATTAGTTTCATTACTTTATGTACCACACATTGGGAGACTGAACGGGAGTGCATTTATTAATTATTTTCATGGACATACACTGGCGACACTCATTGATTCGAGTGCATTGGCACGGTAAAATACACTGCTACATGGAAACTCTGACGTGGAAACTCCCTGCTCGCGGACGAAACGCGTCAGAGTTTCCATGTAGCAGTGTATTTTACCGTGCCAATGCACTCAATAAACAACCTTTTAGTCTTTGCGTGAGGATTTCCATTTTTTATGCCCCCGCGGTTTGCAGTGAACCGCCTGAAAACGTTTTTTTCCTGTTGTACATACCTCGGCTGGAGCACGCTTCAAAGCACTTCCGGATCAGTGGAGCCTGACGTCAGCTGGTGGATCAGCTGTGGAGCTCCAAAGCTGGGACGCGGCGTGTCAAGTTCGTGAGTACTCCCTCTACCCCCGCTGTGGGGTTTATTGCTGTGTGTGATGCCGGTTTTGTGAGGGCAGTGGCGGAGGATCAGGGTGTCTTAAGACCGCATATAGTTCCCTGGCTGGGGACACGGCTGCACCGAGTTCATACTTCCCCCTTACCACACTCTAGCCCCGTGCCGGAGGTGAGTCACAGGTACACAGTATCATTAGTTTCATTTACTTTATGTACCACACATTGGGAGACTGAACGGGAGTGCATTTATTGAATTATTTTCATGGACATACACTGGCGACACACTTTATTCGAGCTTGGCTAGTCCCACGAATTCGGGTATACCCGGGTGTATTGAGGTTTGTGACTGTTTTCTGCCCGAGTGCATTGAGTTATTTTCCAAGCAGGGATTGAAGCATTTTATTCCCGCTGGCTGCAATACTGCACAGTATATATATAATTATAACATGCATTACAATTCATGAATTTATGCCATCTGGTAGACACGCGAAGCATTGCAGCCTATTAAATCCTAATCATTATCATTTAACAGATCAGCCGCCCATCAGCCAGGCATGAACCCAGGCTGGGAAGGCAAATGCAACGGGGCTTGTCAGAGGTGAGGAGCGGCGCATTCCAGGTATCTGCCAGGTACATACCGGGTATTTGCTCGAATAAAGTGTGTCGGTGCAGTATGGTAGATTATTATATGTGCACAATTTTGGCAGCAACGGTCTCACCTTGGAGTTTCTCTGGGACATTTCTACAAGAGAGTAAGAAGCAGGAATGATAATGAGTATTGCAGGACAGAAGTGTTACTCTGTGATGGAGTCTGCTGAATAAAGAGAGAGAAAAGACATTGCTGTGTGGATTCATGTCTCTGGGTATGAAGGAGTGTCAGTGGGGGTCCATCCCCTGAAGATCAACAGGAGATTCTCACTGGCTGGAGGCACTTCACCATCAGGAGATACCAAGATCAAGGTAATCTGTCCCCCTGTTCCCTGTCCTGGCGCTCCCCACACCACCGCGGAGCCCTCAGCCCTCCTGTTGTCAGCAGGTTGCAGCACCCAGACTGCTTGAGATAACCAAGAAGGAGAGCACCCCCCATCTCATCTAGGGGGTGGGGGGGTAGGTTAAAATGGTTACATTAGGAAACTTAACTAAATCAACAATGCAGCATCAATGAGGACGCTATTAGATAAATACCATTATAATATTTTTAAGTGATGTAATTTGTTTGCTAAATAATGTTTAATGTGTCCCGGTTTCCACTTTTAAAAATCTGGCATTTCTTAGTAATTAAGATGGGATACTATGAGAGGTTTAATTGAATTTTGGTTGAGTTTCTGGTGTGTAAACTAGTTTTTTTTTTAGCAACACAGTGAAGGTAGAATTATCAACATTTAATGAGAGACTAAATATATTGGATGGTAATTAGTCAAATAGGCTATGATACTTAGGGGGAACTGGCAGAATTGTTAAATCTTTATTGGTGAAAGGAAACCCTAATCAAGAGATTGAATTGGAGGGTGAGAAACAGATGAGTTCAGTTTTGGACAGTTTAAGCTTGTGGACAGGTGGACCATCTAAATAAAATTTACCCACTTTGTATAGTATATGAGTGTCTGCAATAAGATGATGAATAAAACATGTAATCTAGACCTTTAACTGCACCCCAACTTTAGACTTACACTTGTTTTTTTTTTTTCAAAGTAATCATGAATGATTCAATGAACAGGTAAACATGAATCAAATTGAATTTATAAAAAATTACTCTGTGAACATGGCTAGACAAGAAAGGCCTGAGTGAGTACTCGAATGCCCGCTTATTGAACTTTCCTAGTTATACTGTACCAGTTTTATAGCCTAAAAAAAGCAACTGGATACCTGTGGAAGCTGATTTATGGTATTTATCAGTAGTGTTCTTCTGGTTCTGGAATGGTGAAGGCAATGCACATGAAATAGGACATATATTATGTAACATTATGAAAGTTAGAGATTTTAGCACTTGACACTTAAGAATATAATTTATTTTTGTGTGTTAACATGTTTAATCTGAGGAGGTAATTCAATGTGTAGCATTGTCATATATGTGAGACTGATGTTTAAGAACCTTACACTGATAGTGATATGGAGGTTGAAATGATAGAAGATTTTTCTTTCAGATGACTGCGCACTTTGCCATCTGTTACTGCTGTCTGTAGCTGTTCTCCTGGTTGGAAGTGTGGGGAATAGGAGGATACACGTGAATGTCACTTCCCTTGTCCTAACCTAAAATAACCAGCATCTTGAAACCTCTGGCTTTAATCTCATTATAACAGAATCAGCAACATTCTATGGCATGCCTTATAAAGTGACAGACCTGCTACAGTATATGCAATCAAAACACGTTATCTCTAAGCATTGGGTTGTATTCAAAATTGATATTGAGGTTAAATGTTTCTAAGGGACTTGTCCCATTCAGAATTGGTGCACACTTTTAAACAAAACAAAACACACAATATTTTCAGATTTTTAAAAAAGTTTTAATGTTTTTTAGGAGAGAATAATTTAAAACATAAGAGACTGATTATATAAAACATTGCAAGGAGTTTGATAAGAAGTTACAGAATAGAATAGAATAATAGGATGTATCAAGCTCTATGGCCTTTATTATCCCGCCGTATCACACTTTAAACAATTAGGGGCTATGGGGCTCATGCATCAAGTAACAGTATGAGTTATTGCACCTGTTCTGACGTTAACTCCTATTGTCTTAAATGGGAGATAAAGCTGGAGTGGGTGCAATAACCACTTGAGAAACCAGCACTTGAGAAATGTGCCTTTATATCCCTTACTATCATTTTTATTCCTATTTTATAGTCAATAAAGTTTAGCATGGCTGATGTAAATCAAATCTAGAAAATTATCCTACATTAATTGTAAGAAACGTGATTAAAACTTGTGCTACATCTGATGAGTAAAAGCTACAGTATACAGTACTTTTACAGTACTTTTATACTGAAAAAAGTGTACCGCATGTTAAAGAGCATATTCTAGGAGCTTGATATGTAGGTCTCTTGACGGCTGGTATGATGATTGACAACACCAAGTAAAAGAAAACAACAATAAAGTAGAACCTAAGGCAGTTCCTGAAAGCTTTTTAAATACACTGATTATACCTAATAATTTGCGTCAACACACAAACTCTTTGTGTGGGCGATTTTGTGGGTGTGGTGCCACTAAACACGTTGAAAATTTTAAAGTTGCTGAAGGGCAGAAACAGCAACTGTGAGATATTCTAGTTTTTATTGTTCACATGAAAGTTGTTGAGAACCTTTCCACTTGCCGATTGCATTAAAGCATTTACTTTCACTTT
The DNA here is from genome assembly GCA_036426205.1 of Ascaphus truei. Lineage (NCBI taxonomy): Eukaryota > Metazoa > Chordata > Amphibia > Anura > Ascaphidae > Ascaphus > Ascaphus truei. The sequence goes on along the minus strand of CM071571.1, from coordinate 219,694 downwards.
ACAAACTTATAGTGCAATAAAATGAACGATGCTTTGCATTTTTTTTCCACAAAAATAGCTTTAGGAAGTTGACATATTGGTTTTTTTTTTTTTTTAACAATTAGGGCTAATTCAATTGTAGGCCACTTATCATATTGCACATATTCTTGGGAACAGTTAATGCTACTTTGTTAATTATTCTATATTTTTATGTGGTTATAGCCTATGCTCCCTCTAGTGGTAGTTTGCAGAAAATGCATAAAATATACACATACTGTACCAAAATATCTTCTTGTGTATGTACAGTATGTACGTATGTGTATATACAGTTGTGTGAAAAAGAAAGTACACCCTCTTTGAATTCCATGGTTTTACAAATCAGGACATAATACCAATCATCTGTTCCTTAGCAGGTCTTAAAATTAGGTAAATACAACCTCAGGTGAACAACAACACATGACATATTACACTGTGTCATGATTTAACAAAAATAAAGCCAAAATGGAGACGCTGTGTGTGAAAAACTAAGTACACCCTTACTGCTTCCATAGGAATTAAGATGCTAAGTAGCAGACAGGTGCTGCTAATCAAATGCCCTTGATTAATTGATCATCAGCAAGTGTGACCACCTCTATAAAAGCCGAAGTTTTAGCAGTTTGCTGGTCTGGAGCATTCAGGTGTGTGTTAACACAATGCCAAGGAGGAAAGACATCAGCAATGATCTTAGAGAAGCAATTGTTGCTGCCCATCAATCTGGGAAGGGTTATTAGGCCATTTCCAAACAATTTCAAGTCCATTATTCTACAGTGAGAAAAAATATTCAAAAGTGGAAAACATTCAAGACAGTTGCCAATCTTCCCAGGAGTGGACGTCCCAGCAAATTCACCCCAAGGTCAGACCGTGCAATGCTCAGAGAAATTTAAAAAAAAACAAGAGTTACATCACAGACTCTACAGGCCTCAGTTAGCATGTTAAATGTTAAAGTTCATGATGTACAATTAGAAAAAGACTGACCACGTATGGTTTGTTTGGAAGGATTGCCAGGAGAAAGCCTCTTCTCTCTAAAAAGAACATGGCAGCATGGCTTATGTTTGCAAAGTTGCATCTGAACAGACCACAAGACTTCTGAAACAATGTCCTTTGGACAGATGAGACCAAAGTGGAGATGTTTGGCCACAATGCACAGCGCCACGTTTGGTGAAAACCAAACACAGCATATCAGCACAAACACCTCATACCAACTGTCAAGCACGGTGGTGGAGGGGTGATGATTTGGGCTTGGGCTAGAGTCGAATGTGAGGCCATCTGTCTGACAGCTAAAGCTTGGCTGAAATTGGGTCATGCAACAGGTAGAACACAAAGAAAAACCTTGCTCTCCTAAATCACCCAAAAGGAAAAAAGGGTGGTGCAAAGGGAAACTGATAAACAAAAAGAAAACATAAAGTGACCAAGAGAGGTCACTAAAAGTCCCTCTTAATTGCACTCATACCTAAGTCTAATGTATAACTGAAAGTGCCAGTCTAATAAACTGGTACCATTGATATTTACATAGTACGTAGACCAACAGGACAAAGAACCACTAAGCTAATCTATGGTAGGACAAACAGTAATAACAACTTTAATGTCCCCTGGGGCCCACGCCTGGGCAACTGGGACAGCAAACTACTCCAATGTGAGTGTAGATGGATACACACTCTAAACACGTTATCTTATTATTTATTTACTCATCTAATTTTGTTTAACTTTATTTTGGTTAACTGTATATTTAGTTTATTATCATTACTTCAGTACATCCGTTATTCATCTAAGCCATTTGGCTGTCTATCCATCGTCACTCACATTATGGATCCTATGTTTATATTGTTACTAACCACTACCCCCTGTACAGGCCGTTCTGCCTTGCAGCATTTCGTTTATTTTTCCGTTAGCTATAGCACACCAGCAATTTAGTATGTCCTTTTGTCGTTCACCTATGCTACTCACTAGCATTAAGCCATTTCGGCACGTAATACTGCTACAGGAGAGCACGTCCCTTCCCTATGCAACTCAGCAGCATATTCATTGGCTGCAGCCAAGACCAATGGGATTCGTTCTACTAGTATATTATACATGCTAATAGTGGTCTCTTAACCCCTCCTCCCCATGAAGAAGCGCACGCATGCGCAAAATGGTCGTCGGGCTACAGTGACGTCATTACATTGATGGTCACATGGGTGCTGATGGAGCTTGTTTGCAGCCCCCACTACTGGGAGAGTTTAGGAGCACTGAGCACACAGTTACAGACACTGGGCATTAACCACACTGCCGTTTTCTACAGTTGCAAAGCATCAGGTTTTATTGTTCCTGCTTATTCTTGCCTATATTGTATTGCCTCTGTATACCAGCCCTCAACTATACACGTGTTTGCCATCTATCATAGATGTATGCTTTACTTGCTGGGCTCTAATTAAGGCACTTTACTACGACTATAGGATTAACTATATATATATATATTGCTTCATTTATTGTAACATCGCCGCAAGAAGAGATCAGTGTATCTCGAAAGCTCGCACAAATAAAAGCATTTCGTTAGCCACAGAACGGTATCATCTATTTATTTTTTTATTTTTTTGACTATTGAAGCTCGGCTAACACGGTACTGATACCTCTACACACACACATATATATATATATATATATATATATATATATATATATATATATAGATGATTTGTGTGTTTAGCGCATTTATTCAGTGTGTTCAATACTTCTCTATATGGTAATTCACCTATTGACACTGACTATTCCTGCATTATAGTCAGGTGAGGCTATTCAGCAGGGTTAACTATATTCCGACCTTTCCTCATATAGATCTCTCTTTGGGGTTATAATATAATATAAGTGTCCAGTTAAGCCCTATCATCCCCTCACTACTCCGCTTGCCCATGGGGGGATCTTTTTAGGTAATAGTTTATGTACTTTGTTGTAATTTTATGCATTTCGCCTTTGTTTATTTTATATTTAAGTTGTTATTACTGTTTGTCCTACCATAGATTAGCTTAGTGGTTCTTTGTCCTGTTGGTCTATGTACTATGTAATATCAATGGTACAGTTTATTAAACTGGCACTTTCAGTTATACATTAGACTTAGGAATGAGTGCAATTAAGAGGACTTTTAGTGACCTCTCTTGGTCACTTTATGTGTTTCTTTTTGTCATGCAACAGGACATGATCTCAACACACCAGCAAATCCACACAAATGGCTGAAAAAGAAAGAATCAAGGTGTTGCAATGGCCAGTCAAAGTCCAGACCTCCACCCATTGAAATGCTTGGGCTGGATCTTAAGACTGTGCATAACAATGCCCACAAACCTCAATGAACTGACAACGTTGTAAAGAAGATGGGCCAAAATTCCTCCACAACGATATGAGAACTGATAAGTCATACAGAAAACGATTACTAATGTTATTGCTGTAAAGGTGGTTCTACAAGCTGTTAAATCATAAGGGTACTTTGTTTTTCACACATGGCTTCTCCCATTTTGGCTTTATTTTTTGTGAAATAAATCATGACACGGTGTAATATGTGCATGGTTTGTTGTTCATCTGAGGTTGTATTTACCTAATTTTAAGACCTGCTAAGGAACAGATGATTGTTATTATGTCCTGATATGTAGAACCATAGAATTAAAAGAGGGTGTGTACTTTCTTTTCACAACAACTGTATACACTGGCGACACCTTTTATTCGATCTCGGCTAGTCCCACGTATTCGGTTATACCCCCCCCCTGAAAACATTTCTGCGGACGCCCATATACTTACCTATATTGTACTGTCTCTATATACTGTACCAGCCATCAACTATACACGTGTTTGCCATCTATCATAGATGTATGCTTTACTTTCTGGGCTCTAATTAAGGCACTTTACTACGACTATAGGATTAATTATATATTTGTATATATATTTTTGGTGTGTTAGCAGCGCAATTTATTCAGTGTGTTCAATACTTCTCTATATGGTAATTCACCTATTGACACTGACTATTCCTGCATTATAGTCAGGTGAGGCTATTCAGCAGGGTTAACTATATTCCGACCTTTCCTCATATAGATACTCTCTTTGGGGTTATAATATAATATATAGGTCCAGTTAAGCCCTATCATCCCCTCACTACTCCCGGCTTGCCCATGGGGGGATCTTTTTAGGTAATAGTTTATGTACTTTAGTTGTAATTTTATGCATTTCGCCTTGTTTTATTTTATATTTAAGTTGTTATTACTGTTTGTCCTACCATAGATTAGCTTAGTGGTTCTTTGTCCTGTTGGTCTATGTACTATGTAAATATCAATGGTACCAGTTTATTAAACTGGCACTTTCAGTTATACATTAGACTTAGGAATGAGTGCAATTAAGAGGGACTTTTAGTGACCTCTCTTGGTCACTTTATGTGTTCTTTTTGTCATGCAACAGGACAATGATCTCAAGCACACCAGCAAATCCACAGCAGAATGGCTGAAAAAGAAAAGAATCAAGGTGTTGCAATGGCCCAGTCAAAGTCCAGACCTCAACCCAATTGAAATGCTGTGGCTGGATCTTAAGAGAGCTGTGCATAAACAAATGCCCACAAACATCAATGAACTGAAGCAACGTTGTAAAGAAGAGTGGGCCAAAATTCCTCCACAACGATATGAGAGACTGATAAAGTCATACAGAAAACGATTACTTCAAGTTATTGCTGTTAAAGGTGGTTCTACAAGCTATTAAATCATAAGGTATACTTAGTTTTTCACACATGGCTTCTCCATTTTGGCTTTATTTTTGTGAAATAAATCATGACACGGTGTAATATGGCATGTGTTGTTGTTCATCTGAGGTTGTATTTACCTAATTTTAAGACCTGCTAAGGAACAGATGATTGTTATTATGTCCTGATATGTAGAACCATAGAATTAAAAGAGGGTGTACTTTCTTTTCACACAACTGTATACACTGGCGACACACTTTATTCGAGCTCGGCTAGTCCCACGAATTCGGGTATACCCGGGTGTATTGAGGTTTGTGACTGTTTTCTGCCCGAGTGGATTGAGGTATTTTCCAAGCAGGGATTGAAGCATTTTATTCCCGCTGGCTGCAATACTGCACAGTATATATATATATACTGCATTACAGCTGATCTGTTAAATGATAATGATTAGGATTTAATAGGCTGCAATGCTTCGCGTGTCTACCAGATGGCATAAATTCATGAATTGTAATGCAGTATATATATATATATACTGTGCAGTATTGCAGCCAGCGGGAATAAAATGCACCCCTTCAGTACACCAATGAATAAGAATGAATGACAAAACAACATGAATCAGTTAATGGTTTTTTTAACTCTCAATTCTCACAATGCTGTGCAAATCAGATTTACATTTCAAAATCGAGAAGGGATTTTCCAAAGCGGGGGGTCATGTGCAGTAATCAGCTAGCTCCCATCTCAAAGAGGATTACACAATGGCAATATTCAGAAAATTAACGACTCTGTGGAGAGAGGGGGTTGGGTGACTCATGCGCAGTAAGCAGCAAGCTCCCATCTCTAAAAGGATTAGAGTACACGCAGGCGCAGTGAGGCCATTGACGCTCGGCTAGGGACAGATTAAAAACACAATGACTAACTAACTTCAGAAAATTAACGACTCTGTGGAGAGAGGGGGTTGGGTGACTCATGAGCAGTAAGCAGCAAGCTCCCATCTCTAAAAGGATTAGAGTATACGCAGGCGCAGTGAGGCGATTGACGCTCGGCTATGGACGGATTAAAAACACAATGACTAACTAACTTCAGAAAATTAATGACTCTGTTGAGGTGTCTGTCGATAAGAGTCCCTACACCCCCCAGATACAGTACATAAAAAGCACACAAATCAACCATTTGCAGGCAAACGCACAGATTTAATATCGTAATATCAAGAATGTTTTTGCAGGCTTGTGGATAAAATAACAGTTAAAAGTTACAGGCGCATGAGCAGGAATAAACTAGCTCCCATCCGAAAGAGGATTACACACAGGCGCATTGAGAGGTGATGCTCTGTGCAAATCAAATTCGAGAAGGGATTTTCCAAAGCGTTGCCGTAAACAAAGCCCCAAAATTCCCATCTCAAAGAGAATTACACGCAGGCGCAGGGGGGCTTTGTAGCTCGGCTATGGACGGATTCAGAACACAATGGCAAGATTCAGTAAATTAATGACTCTGTGGAGAGGGGGGGGTTGGGTGACTCATGCGCAGTAAGCAGCTCCCATCTCAAAAAGGATTACACGCAGGCGCACTGAGGCTTTGTAGCTCGGCTATGGACGGATTCAGAACACAAGGCAAGATTCAGTAAATTAATGACTCTGTGGAGAGGGGGGGGTTGGGTGACTCATGCGCAGTAAGCAGCTCCCATCTCAAAAATGATTACACGCAGGTGCACTGAGGCTTTGTAGCTCGGCTATGGACGGATTCAGAACACAATGGCAAGATTCAGTAAATTAACGACTCTGTGGAGAGGGGGGGGTTGGGTGACTCATGCGCAGTAAGCAGCTCCCATCTCAAAAAGGATTACACGCAGGCGCACTGAGGCTTTGTAGCTCAGCTATGGACGGATTAAGAACACAATGGCAAGATTCCGAAAATTGACGACTCTGTGGAATTTCAAATCCTTGAGCTAGCGTTCGTGCGGGAGGGGGCTACAGGTACAGCTGCATGAAGTTCAAAGCTAAAGACATACTTTAATTTCAAAAGGCAGTTCATCATAATAATACACCCCCAAATACAGTACATAAAAAGCACACAAATCAACCATGTGCAGTCAAATGCACAGGGTCGCAGTCAAAAGCTACAGCACAGATTGAATATCGTAATACAGTAAGATAGTTTTTGCAGGCTTGTGGAGAAAAAAAATTACAATAAAAAATAAAATCTAAAAAAAATTTTTGATCGCTCACTCAGTCAATTAAGCAGTGGGGGGCGAAGTTACAGGCGAAGTTACAGGCGCATGCACAGTAAATTCCTGCTGTCAAGCAGGAATGTGATTGAAACCAGACACATGTTCAAAGGAATGGTGTGGGAGAGATGTACTGCATTGCACAGAAGATAAGAAGTTGAAATACCCTGCAGTGCAGTTAATTATCCTGAGCGAGGGGAGAGCGCTGCATATGCCGAAATGTGACACTGTTACAGTACTGTACACGCCTATGCGTTTCAACAATTTTCAAATGAGACATACTGTACAGCAGCACAGCACTGCAAATGCATGTATACATTAAATATGCAAATTTACAATTACTGCGCGCGCACACACAGACTGTGCACTGACGTAGGTTGAACCGCGAAGGTATTAGACTTCCAAGACATCAGCTCGCAAACACCCCCCTGAGTTTTTACACGAGAATAAAATGCTAATATCACGAGCGCGAAAATAACGCAGTTCACTCCGGGCGAAAGCGACAAAAAAACGCACCTAACCAGGATAATCTGAAAGCCACGGATCTAGCCGACTTAGACTCAGATCGGCCGCCACTGTATACTACGTATACTGTAGAATAAATACATACTGTGCTGTATAGAATAAAAGATTATAATTTTTGATTTTGGGGGTTTCTTATACAGTAAGAGTTAATTAAATGTGCAAGTGTACTGTATTACAGTACTGTATATAAAAAAGTATTGCATATGAAAACAGCAGCATACTGTTTAAGGTTTTCTAAAAAGCTCACAATTATTCTATCCTAATCAATAAAAATTGCACTGTCACTAAATTGTTGCCTCCATTACTTGGATTTTTAAATCAGATTCAAGCAACGTTTCAAAAAAGCGATATTATATTGTACTGTAGGTCCATCGAAATCCCTCCATTTGCCGTTCTCCGCTTGATGACAAAGTTTCTTTTCTGTGGAAAAAAAATATTATATATTTCTGTTATTTTTGCTGATTGATTGTTCTGTTGTTCAAAATGTATAAAATAATGTTTGTACTCTAATTTTTTTTTAAAAAGTAGCATTTTTAAAATTGTTTCATTGTTTCATTGTGTCACATTTTATAAAACATACAGTACCGTACTGTAAGTACTGTATAACATTTCACATAATGGAAGAAAATAAAGAAGGCTACAAGGAGGGGGTGTGTTGATAAGCGGTTGCATTACCGTTGTCTTGTTACTGTAGGTGGAGGGTGGGGATGTGATAATACACATATGCGTTTCAACAAGGTACAGTACTACCATGAGACATATGTGACAGGGCTGCTGGCACTATTGTGGAAGTTAAAGGCATGTTTGCTTTCTGGCATCAAGTGCACCACCTTTCTTTCTTTCTTTCTTTCTGTTTCTTTTTGCTGGGCCCAGCGATCTTTTTTTGTTTCCTTTACCTGAAACTTTACTAGCCTTTAATGTTGTGTCCTGAGGTCAGTCAGTATAATGCAGATAGGGTTAATGTTAAACACAGTTTGAAGTTACACAGTCATGGGCAGTCTCTGTTATAAAAGGAAAAGGGCGTTTCCTTCCTGCATACAATCCAGGGTGGATTATACCATGGTATGGAGGGGGGGGAATTAAAGTAAGTGATACTGAATGTCATTTATTTTGCAGAGTAAAGACATGCATGGGATGTTTGTAAAAGGTACTGTTTTGGGGCTTGCTATAGAAAATTGTATGTTGTGTGAAGTGTATTATGTTTGCTAATTGTGTAAGTTTTGGGAGACTACTCCCCTGTGTGGTTTACCTAATTTGGTTTTGTCCTAATTTACCAGTAATAAAAGGGAGGGGGTTTCTTTCCCTGGGTGGCCTGCTGCACTCCTTGTTGCTGCTATGTGATATGAGGTTGTTCTTTTCTGCACTCGTTGTTGCTGTTATGTGATATGAGCATGTCTGTGGAACTTCAGTGAAAGGATGCAAACTTTCTAATGCAGATATTGCTGGCTACTCTGTGGCAGGAGACATCACGCTGGGAGAACTGGTGGTTGTACACCTGAATGTGGAATACCTAATATAAAGAAGGTTCAGAGAACAGCAAAAGCCTCTTTCATTCTTCCCAGGGTCTGATGCTGCTGCTTCTTTAAATAAAAAGGTTGGGACTCAACCTTTCACATATGGTGGCAGCAGTGGGATCCTTGATGCTGTACCCAACATCTAAACCCTATGATCCCCGATGGAAAGGACACAAAGGAAGGTAGCAGCTCGCCCTAACAGACGAAGATATCCGGGTGTCCTGACCAGACAAGGGCTGATCGAGCAGAAGAAATTGGTGCTGGGAGTTGAGGTAATTATGGAGGATGACGAGGGATTGGATGCCACTGAGGACACTGGGGACGTTGGAGCCAAGCCCAAGACCCATACAGTGGAAGCAGTTAAGACTGGAGCGGAAGGAAAGGAGGACCTTCTGAAGTGGCTGGTGGTCCAACAGGCAGAACAAGAGCAGCGGCGACAGGAGATGGAAGAGAAACAAGAGCAGCAGTGACAGGAGATGGAAGAGAGATAGCAGAGGGAACTAGAGAACCACAATGAGGAACAGGAGCGGCAATGGGCCAAACAAGTAGAGCAACAGGAGAGACGGATGAATGATATGCAGCGGCAGCAGATGCAGCAGATGACGGACTTGATGAAGCTCCTTTAAGCAGGAACCAAAACACCGGCACCTGAGCCAATCATCGTCAAAGAGATCCGCTTAAATAAACTGAGCCCTGAGGATGACATTGAAGCTTTTCTTGTCATGTTTGAGAGGGTGGCAAGAGCCAGTCAGTGGCCAAGATCACAATGGGTAATGAGGCTAGTGCCCACACTGACCGGGAAGGCTCAGATGGCCTACAGTGCTCTAAGTCCAGGGGATGCCGAAGACTACGAGATAGTGAAAGAGGTTATTTACAGGCGATATAACATCAACCCGGAGATGTTCAGGCAAAGATTCCGCAACCTCCGCTATAATCATTCAGAAGGACCACGGGAGACTTATACCAAATTGATGGATCTTATGAATAAGTAAATTAGGCCGACCGAGAAGACAAAAGAGGAAATTTTGGAGCTATTTGTCCTTGAGCAGTTCCTGGAGATTCTGCCACAAGGTGCACGACTGTGGGTGCAGGAACATCGACCCAAAACTGGGGATAAAGCTATAGACCTGGCTGAGGACTATTTGGCAGCTCATCAGGAACGTGAGAGAAGACCAGTGGTAAGATCTCCGCCTCCCACTTCACAGGCACCATTACGGGAATCTTCATTTAGACAGGGTGCAGGTCGGAGCTCACATATACAGGATACACGAATATGCCATCTCTGTAAGAAACTAGGACACATAGCCCGATATTGCCGACAAGGGAAGAATGGGCCAAGTGCTATGATCACCAATGTTGGTGGATTCATTAAGGAAGTGACCATTGGAGGGAAAATGGTGAAGGCACTCATAGACACTGGGAGTGAAAGTACTTTGGTAAAGAAAGGACACTTTTCCAAAGGGATACTAGTGGGCTCTCTGTACATACAATGTGTCCATGGACATTATAAGCGGTGTCCAATCATTCCGCTGCCTATCACCGTGGGTACAGTTACACATGTAGTACAGGCAGGGGTAGTAGAAAACATGCCCTACATGGTGATTCTGAGGCGGGACTTTCCAGGTCTGTTAGGACTATTGACGCACTGTTCAGCAGTTACCACAAGGGCCCAAGAGAAGAAGCAGGCTGAAAAGGAGAAGGACATGTCTTTGAGAACTTCTTCTTTGGAGGGGCTTTTTCCTTTTCACCCAGAGATCTTTGGTGAAGAAGGGAGAGGCAGGAAATCCCATAGGCAAAAAAGAAAGGACAAAGCACTCGGTCCTAGAGAATTAGGGGTGCAGGACTTGGACGAGGTCAATAATGTTTGGGGCAAGGATATTGTAGAGGCGCCACAGCAGGACATCTCACTAAACACTTTTTTTCAGCAGGTGGTATCCCAGACTGAAGAGATGAGCAAGTTTGGGCCTATACCATCATATGTATTATAGCAGGGTGTATTAACCAGGGTCCGCAAGGATCCTCAGTCTTCTTTGCAGGTAGAGCAGGTCATGGTGCCAAAAGTATTTCGGAAGGAGATTCTTCCGTTGGCACATGATGTTCCCATGGGGGGTCATATGGGCAGAGATAAGACCTTATGTAGAATATTAATGCATTTCTTTTAGCCTAACGTACATAAGGATGTGGGAGAATATTGTGCCTCTTGTCCTATATGCCAACAGGTGGCCCCAGTAAATATCATGGATCGGGGGAAATTGATCCCTATACCGGTAGTTGGGGAAGCTTTTGACCGGGTGGCCATGGATGTGGTGGGTCCTTTAGAAAAAAGTTCTAAAGGTAATCAGTATATACTGGTACTATGTGATTACGTCACCAGGTATCCAGAAGCAATTCCCTTGCCCAGTGTTACTGCTAAGAATGTAGCGAATGCTCTTATTCAAGTATTTGCAAGGGTAGGAATCCCTCGTGAAATTCTCACGGATCAGGGGTCAAATTTCATGTCAAATTTAATGAAAGAGGTGTATCAATTGTTGGGAATCCAGACCCTAAGTACATCCCCATATCATCCCCAAACTGATGGTTTAGTAGAGAGGCTAAACGGGACACTAAAAAGGATGATTAGAAAGGTGGTAGGTGAGCAGCCTAACAAATGGGACCAGTGGTTGCCTTATTTATTCGTCTCATACAGGGAAGTACCACAAGCCTCAACAGGATTTTCCCCCGTTTGAGCTACTTTATGGATGGCAACCCCGAGGTCTGCTAGCATTAATCAAAGATTCCTGGGTGCAGCGGGATCCTTTGAGGGATAATGAAGTAGGATATATTACCCAGATGAGGGAAAGGATTATCCGGATGCAGGATCTGGCTAATGAAAATTTGAGGGAAGCTCAACAACACCAGAAAGTGTGGTATGACAAAAAGTCCAGAGATAGGGTATTCCTTCCTGGGGATAAAGTGCTCCTCTTGTTGCCCGATAGAGAGAATAAACTGGTAGCTAGATGGCAAGGTCCATATACCATTATCGAAAGAAAGGGGGCTGTGAACTACCAAGTAAGCATACCAGGAAGAAGGGACCAGTCTATATACCATGTTAATTTGTTAAAAGGTTGGAAAGAGAGAGAAAAATTGTCTTTGATGGTCCTGAGAGAGTGTGAACCTGATATGACAGGTGAGGCATATCAGAGATTGCAGTTGGAAAGTAAGGAAGACGCAGTAACGTCTGGGGAGGAACTTTCAACAAAGCAAAGGGATATGTTAGAGAAACTAGTTACTCGGTATGCACATGAATTTACGAAAAGGCCAGGACGCACTACACAAGCAGTTCATAGGATAGAGACTGGGGATGCAAGACCTATCCATACCCGTCCCTATCGTATCCCTGAGAGGCAGAAAAAGATAGTGGAAGAAGAAGTGCACCAAATGTTGGAAATGGGGGTTATTGTGGTTTCCACCTCCGAATGGTGTTCCCCAATAGTGTTGGTACCTAAAAAGGATGGAACAGTACGATTCTGTGTAGATTTTCGAAAGTTAAATGAGGATTGCCCGTTTTGATGCCTACCCTATGCCCCGCATTGATGAGCTTTTGGATCTAGTGGGCAAGGCACATTATATCAGCACTTTGGACCTTACAAAAGGCTATTGGCAGATTCCGGTGGAAGAGTCACATAGGCCCAAGACAGCATTTGCCACCAACCACGGGCTCTATCAATTTGTGACCATGCCCTTCGGTTTGCATGGGGCCCCAGCGACCTTTCAAAGAATGATGAATAGGTTGTTAGTTGGGAGGGAACAGTTTGCAGCAGCTTATTTAGATGATGTAGTGGTCTATAGCACAGACTGGGAAAGTACCTTAAAACATCTAGAGGAGGTGGTTAATTTGATTGCAGAGGCTGGGTTAACCATAAACTCAAAGAAATGTGCCCTGGGTTTCACACAAACTAGATATTTGGGATACATGTTAGGAAATGGAGAGGTGCGACCGGAGAATAGCAAAGTGAATGCTATTCGGGAAGCAGAGATAACTAGAACCAAAAAGGAGGTAAGATCCTTTCTTGAATTGGTAGGATATTACCGAAGGTTTATCCCTAACTTTTCATCCATAGCAGCCTCGCTGACCAATTTAACCAAGAATAAGGAACAAAATTTGGTGAACTGGACTCCAGAGTGTAATGCTGCATTTAACCAGTTGAAGGATATTTTATGCAGTAAACCAGTGTTGAAAAGTCCAGACTTCAAGTTACCATTTATTGTACACTGTGATGCTTCAGAGGTGGAGCTAGGGGCAGTAGTTAGCAAGGAAGTTGAAGGGGTGGAACACCCAGTTTTGTATATAAGCCGTAAGCTATATCCAAGAGAAACCAGATATGCCACGGTTGAGAAAGAATGTCTGGCGATAAAGTGGGCATTGGAAGTGTTGAGGTGTTATCTGTTGGGGCAGCAATTTTCACTAGTCACCGATCATCATGCACTTACGTGGCTAAACAATATGCAATGTAAAAATGCCCAGGTTACCCGATGGTATCTAGCCCTGCAACCATTTAAATTTATGGTATCATACCGGCCTGGAAGTCAGCATCATAATGCAGATCCTTTTTCCTGGTATGGACCTGAAATAACTAGGAAAGAAGGTCCAGCGATCTTTTTTTGTTTCCTTTACCTGAAACTTTACTAACCTTTAATGTGGTGTCCTGAGGTCAGTCAGTATAATGCAGATATGGTTAATGTTAAACACAGTTTGAAGTTACACAGCCATGGGCAGTCTCTGTTATAAAAGGTAAAGGGCGTTTCCTTCCTGCATACCATCCAGGGTGGATTATACCATGGTATGGAGGGGGGGGAATTAAAGTAAGTGATACTGAATGTCATTTATTTTGCAGAGTAAAGAAGCACAGAGAGTACTCTGTGGCTGGAGACATCACGCTGGGGGAACTGGTGGTTGTACACCTGAATGTGGAATACCTAATAAAAAGAAGGCCTTTCACAACATACACACATGCGCCTAGCTGTCCACCAATTGTTCAGTATCTACTGTAGAAAATGCCCAGCAAATCATATTGCTGGACTACATTTTCTAGAATTATGAATAAAATAATGGAACTAAATAACCAAGAGCAAAGCGATTGATTACAAGAGACCGGACCAATGTGCAGTAACTAATCACTTGTCTGTGTGCATAATGTATTGATATTTAAAAATAGTATGTGATGTAAGTAATGTAAGTACCATAACATACGTACTCTAGTGTACTGTAATACAGGTAGTGTACTGTAATACAGGTAGTTAATTTAATAAATTATACAGTATTTACCTTCATTATAGACTTTGCCAAACGGGTGGTGATAAGCCATGAGTGCCGTCCTCTCCATTATACACGTAGTTGACAGGTGACAGTAGGCCTGCTACACCTGTAGTTGACAGCTGATGAAGCTGGAAATCTTTTTGGTACATGCAAGCTTGCTGGTATCTGTACGTGAAATCAGGCTCAGGCTGGAAGTTTTGCAGGTATCCTGGCGAGGACAGATAGCAAGGGTTGCCTGTCACCGTGGTTTCACTGACGGTTGGACCGTTATTGTAAGCTGGTGCTGGCGCTGGCACGGGCGCAGGCGCTGTTACATTGCTGGCCTGGGATTGATGAATCTTATTTGGATTTATCATGACCTTTCTCCTTTTTTATAGTCTCAATGATCAAAAATACTGGAAAAATCTGGCACCACACATCAATACCCTCCTCTAACTCTGTGTGCAGGGGCAATACGAAAAAAACACAGATCGCTACTTAACTGTCATGCTGTGCAGCCCGCAGACCAGGCCAGTCCCCTGTACTGAGGTGGGATGTTGAATATACACACCGACAGCAGAGGGAGCGGGTCCGGGATGTGGATGTAGCGTGCCAGGCCTGGGTTAAGATTCAGAATAGTCGTTGTACTTGCCAAATTCAGGAGTATAGAGAGTTCCGGAGTAAAATCCGTTTCCGTGTCCAAGGGTCTGAGAGGTAAGAATCATGATGGGTAAGCCGAAGTCGGGAGCCAGGGAGGTGAGTCAGACAAGCCGGTTCAAATCTGTAGGAGTAAAGACAAGCAGGAGCACGACACAGTTTCCAGGCTACACAGGAAGCAAGGAGCTATGCAGAGCAAGGAAGTGAAGGCAAAGCAGGATATTTAAAGCGACAGTGACCAATCCGGATGAGGGGCATGGCGGAGGAGCTGCTCGTGAGTGGCTGAGAGACCAGGAAATAGCAGAGCATAGCTGAGAGTCTGTAACACCAGTACCAGAATCCAAGATGGCGACGGCAGAGTTCAAGGTATGCACTGGGCGGCGGCATGGGGGTAGCCGACGGGGGGCAGGGGGCAGCAGCCGCTGCAGTACTGGTAGTGGGTAAGGAGGGGTCACGCCACAAGGACGTGGCCCCCGATTCCTACAGTCCCCCCCCCTTCAGGATCGACCTCAGGACGATCCATCCAAGGCTTCTGTGGAAATTCATGTGGAAGCGGTCCAAGAGAACTGGAGCATGGATGTCTCCTTGGGTACCCAAGAGCATTCCTCTGGGCCATAACACTTCAGTGAACAAGGAATTGTATCTTTCCTCGGATACACGAGAGAATCTGATGTCTGGATTTCAAATTCAGGGTGTCCTTGGACCGTGACTGGTTTGGGTTTATGGGCTTAGCAGGGAACCGTTTGCTCTGGACGAATGGCTGAGCAAGGAAACAGGAATACGTTTGGAATCCTCATGGAAGATGGAAGTGCAGACGAAAAAGCCACAGGATTGATTTGTTCCTGGATCAGAAAAGGCCCTCCTAAGAATCGGAGTGCCATTTCGGGGTCGGGACATTCAACTTGATGTTCTTGGATGAAAGCCAAACTCGGTCCACCTGGCTTGTAATTAGGGGCCTGTTGACGACGGTGGTCTGCCTGAGACTTGAATTTCTTAGCTGCGCTAAGAAGCGCAGACTGAATCTTGATCCATAACTCCTGAAGAGTAGTTACCGTTCATCAGCCGCCGGCACTCCTATCGGAATGTTTGAGATTGGCAGTCGACTTGGGTGGAAACCATAATTCTCGTAGAATGGGGTTTCGTGCGTGGATTCATTGCGAAGTGAATTGGTTGCAAATTCTGCCCAAGGTAGCAGGTCAACTCAATTATCCTGGGAATCGGAAAAAAAACACCGTAGGTATTGTTCCAGCGTTTGATTTAGTCTTTCCGTTTCCCATTAGTCTGGGTGGGTGATAGCTGACAAGAAGGATAGCGCCATGCCAAGCCTCTTGGAGAAAGCCCGCCAAAATTTCGATATAAATTGGGGCCTCGGTCCGAGATATGGATGTAGGTATCCCATGGATGCGAAACACCTCCTTGGTGAAGATATCAGCTAGGGTGGGCGAGGAGGGAAGTCCTTTGAGTGGAACAAGTGGGCCTGTTTTGAAAAACGGTCAACGATGACCAAATGGTATTCAAGCCTCTGAAGGGGTAGATCCACAATGAAATCCATTGAAATATGTGACCATGGACGTTCAGGTACTGGCAAGGGCATGAGCAAGCCTGAGGGTCTTTGGAAGAGTCTTGTTTTGTGCACATACTGGACAAGCACTAGTAAATTCATGAACCATCTTTGCCATATTAGGCCACCAAAAAGTATGCTTGATACGATATAAAGTTCTTTGAAGCCGGGATGGCGCTGAACAAGACAGAGTGGCCCCATTCTAGGTATCTTTTGATGAAACATGGGTGCAGCATAAAGAGTTCCTTCCGGTACCTATAGACAACTCGGAATTTGGTTGAGCTTCAACGATCTTTTCGAGAATGTCAAATGAGTTTGTGGAAATTATAAACTTAGAGGGGCGATAGTTCAGGGGTTTCTTCGGATCTTTCCTCAGGAGAAAATTGTCGGGACAAGGCATCAGCTTTTGAGTTCTTAGAACCGGGAATATAAGACAGAGTATAATTAAATCTTGAGAAGAAAAAAGCCCAACGGGCTTGACAAGACCCCAGACGACGTGCATTTTCGATATAAAGAAGATTTTTATGATCAGTCAATATAGAAATAGGTTCACGGGAACTTTCCAGGAGATGTCACCATTCCTGTAAGGCCAAGAGCTCTCTATTGCCAACATCATACACTGGCGACACACTTTATTCGAGCTCGGCTAGTCCCACGAATTCGGGTATACCCGGGTGTATTGAGGTTTGTGACTGTTTTCTGCCCGAGTGCATTGAGGTATTTTCCAGACAGGGATTGAAGCATTTTATTCCCGCTGGCTGCAATACTGCACAGTATATATATATATACTGCATTACAATTCATGAATTTATGCCATCTGGTAGACACGCGAAGCATTGCAGCCTATTAAATCCTAATCATTATCATTTAACAGATCAGCCGCCCGTCAGCCAGGCATGAACCCAGGCTGGGAAGGCAAACGCAACGGGGCTTGTCAGAGGTGAGGAGCGGCGCATTCCAGGTATCTGCCAGGTACATACTGGGTATTTGCTCGAATAAAGTGTGTCGGTGCAGTAGTTCTTTTCAGCGGGCGAAAACTTCTTTGAAAAAAAACCACATGGATAAAGCTTATCTTGAGGGAAGAATCTCTGTGACAGGATGGCGCCTGCACCATAATCAGACGCATCAACTTCTAAAGTAAAAGGAAGACTAACATCAGCATGTCGCAGAATGGGTGCCGAGACGAAAGCTTGTTTCAGAGTTTCGAAGGATGAGACGGCATGCGGAGGCCATACAGACGGGTCAGCTCCCTTCTTGGTAAGGGCCGTAATGGGAGCCACAGTGGTAGAAAAATTTCGGATGAATTTTCTATAGTAATTGGAGAAGCCCAAAAAATGCTGGATGGCTTTGAGAGAGTTGGGCAGGGGCCAATCCAAAACAGCCGTAAGTTTTTCAGGGTCCATTGAAAATCCTTTATCTGAAATTATATAGCCTAAGAAGGCAGTAGAGGTGTGATGAAAACGTAATTTCTCGAGCTTAGCGTAGAGATTATTGACACGAAGGCGAGCGAGAACGAGCCTGGTATGCTGGACATGATCTTGAAGATTTTTAGAAAAAATTAGGATATCGTCCAGATAGACGATTACGAAAGAGTTGAGAACATCACGGAAGACATCATTCATAAAATCCTGAAAAACAGCAGGAGCATTGCATAGGCCGAAGGGCATTACAAGATACTCGTAGTGGCCGCTTCTGGTATTGAAGGCAGTCTTCCATTCATCGCCTTCTCGGATGCGAACAAGATTGTAAGCTCCTCGGAGGTCTAACTTTGAAAAAAAAATTGCCCCTTGAAGCCAATCAAAAAGTTCGGAGATCAGCGGAAGGGGGTATCGATTCTTGACTGTGATGAGATTGAGCCCTCGGTAATCAATGCATGGTCTCAGGGATCCGTCTTTCTTTTTGACAAAAAAGAAACCGGCACCAGCGGGGGACGAAGAATTACGAATAAATCCTTTTTCAAGGTTTTCTTTGATGTATGCTGCCATGGCTTCAGTTTCAGGGAGAGACAAGGGGTAGGACTTACATTTCGGAAGAACAGCACCGGGAACCAGATCAATGGTGCAATCATAAGGTCTGTGAGGAGGTAGAACCTCCGATTGTGTCTTGCTAAACACGTCGATGAAATCCGCATATGCTTCAGGAAGAGCGGAATCATTAGCCGGGGGCGTTTCCACTCCCGCGAGGACTGTGGAAGGAGAAATGACCGGCAATGGTGAGGCGTCTGACTCTGGCTCCCACTGAATTGTCTTGCCATCCCTCCAATCAATGCATGGGTTGTGCTGCTGTTGCCAGGGTAATCCTAGGATAACTGGAATGGCAGGAGAGTGCATCACGTCAAAGGAAATGATTTCGGTATGAGTACCGGCAGAAAGGGTGAGAGGAAGAGTCTCTAACGTGATGAAGGCAGGTTACAAAGGACGACCATCAATAGCCTCGAGGCCAATCGGCGATTTCTTAGCGATGAGCGGAATCTTGTTATGAGTAGCAAAATCTTGATCCACAAAGTTACCACCGGATCCTGAATCAAGAAAAGCGGCGGTGGTTACGAGAAAATTCGGACCTTCAAGGGAGACTGGAAGCATAATTCTCTGAGGGAGTTCCTCTTCAGAGATAGGGTGAGAAGATATTGACCCCAAAATGAGTCCCTCTTGCCCCATTGGTCGTGTTTGTTCTTTGGGCCTTAAAGGACAAAAACGTACCGTATGCTCAGGTGATCCACAGTAGTAACAAAGGCCCTCATTCCGGCGACGAGCCCTTTCGGCAGTCCGGTCAGGGGTTCTATCGGCAGTCCTGTCGGTATTACGGAACTCTTGACTGGTAATCTGCATGGGTTCCACAGCGTCTAGAACAGGGCGAATAGCTGGGAAGGACTTGGGAAGAATAGGTTCAGAAGAGAAAATTCTGGTACGCTGGCGTTCATGACGACGCTGTTGAAGGCGCTGATCCACTCGTATGCATTGTGCGATCAATTCCTCCAATCCCTGGGGCCTGGGCTGGACTGCAAGTTCATCCTTTACAGAGTCGGACAAACCTTGCCAAAACACAGCAATAAGGGCTTCTTGGTTCCAATGCGTCTCCGCCGCGACAGTCCAGAACCAGTTTGTGGCAAGCATGTACGTTACAGTCACCCAGGAGTCTGCACGCCTCAATGAGGTGGCATCTTAGGCTAGGTCCCCAGTATCAGCTGCAGCAGTGGCGTGCACTGCGGGAACAAGATCTGCCCCTCAATTGGGCTAGGGTTACCTGTACCTGCATGCGTGCACGTGTAGAAATCTTGATGTGCAATCACATTTCGTAAAGACAAGTATTTTGTCTTTAATAGTGGCGACGGAGTGCTGGCCACTTCATGAGGAGGTGCAACAAATGTCATTATATAACTACAGTGAAAGTGTGTGAATGAAGTACATCCAGTGAGGCGAGTACATAAAGGATACAAATCCTGTGAATTAAAAATCTGTGATGCGGTGTCTGGCGATAACTGTCACAGACTTGAATGTCAGTTACCGCTGTATCAGCATACAACACTCCACATCGTGGCTTGAGGAATCACAATCATTTTTTTTAAATCTGTTTAAACCTTTTATTCCATCGAAAAATATCTTACATTTGTTAATAAATAACATATTTTCTTCACTGCAATTTTTTTTAAAAAGTTCTCGATACTGTCTTTTATGTTTTTTTACATAGATTGGCATAAGTCAAACTTTGTTGTATTAAAAAATGCTAGAATACTGTACATTTTGCTATGACAAACATTAGAAGTATAATAAATAATTATATGAAGAAATAAATAACAACAAACAGCCCATGTGAATGTATATGTTACCCATTAATGTGAATGTGAATGTATATGTTACCCATTAATGTGAATGTGAATGTATATGTTACCCATTGAAATGTTTACCAAATGCTTTACATTTTGAGGCACTGTAACACTGTTTTGGCCATTTTCTATGTAGGAAAATATAAAATAAATCAGTTTTAAATATCTTAACAATAATTGTTCATTACACATTGAATTAACATTGCTGTCATGAAATTAGTTTGGTTTTAATTCTAAGACATGGCTGGATCCTTAGATAAAAGACAACATTCTTGGAGATCTGCTCTTCAACTCCAGGCTTAAAAACATTAATTTGGCTCATATATCATTTTATGACAATCACCAGTGCCCTGACAAGCATAGAATAAAAATGTGTCAGACAACTGCTTTATATTCTGAACAGGCCATGAAAGACGTTCATATACTTCATCTGGACAAAACAAAAATATTGTCTACTATCACCCAGTAAGGAATCACTTCACGCTTAGATTTGGGATGTACACATCCAATTGTACACAATTGTCATGTGAACAGATGGAAGCAAAAAATCTCAGCTTTCACTGTGGGTGGGTTAAAGGTTGAATGCCTAAGAAGGTGGTCTAGACTGGGCCAAGCAGCGGGAGCTCTCTGTACTGTGACAGTGAGAAGTGTAGAAGGCCTGCTGGGGAGGCAAGAATACTTATACTAGCACATCGGCAGGTCCTCAGCAGACTGGCACCAGCTAAGCCTCAGACTTGTATAGATGCTTCAAATTTAAAAGCATGTCTAATCCAATCACAAGCAGATTGGAAACTATCTGTATACCTCCCATATAGATATAATTGTAGGTTTTAAAAAAAAAATCTTCTTTTCTAGTCAGTCTCCACTGTTGTTTCCCAATCCCTATCAAGCTGTATAACCAATGAGTTCCCCCCTCCCTCCCCCCCTCGGCACACTGAGCTAATCCTATTTACTGAGTCCATCAATTTAACAGCTCTAAATATTCACATCTTTAGATAGACATAACTGAAAACATTACCAACAGTTAATAACAGAGACAGAAGCGGTCTGGGGATAAATGAAAATTGTCCTGCACATACTGGCAGCATTTGTAATAAATAATTTGGGATGCTGAAAAGGAGAACATTACATATATCACTATGTGATATACAGATCAAAAAAGAACCAGTTCAATGTGCAGAATACTCTTCTGAGGTATTATTATAAATATATGAACAATGCAATCCTATGATTCAAAATTATTTAAAATATTTATTAGACAAACTATTGAATATTCTTTAGTTTTTAAAATACAAATAAAACAAGTAACATTTTTAAGGTCCTCTGGAAAAAAAGTTCCACCCACATAATGTATTACCTTTTTTGATCTTTCATAATAACTGTTTAAAAATGTTATATAGTGTTGTTAATACATAATTATTCATGGTGCACATATTGTATGAGGTAATAGTCTATGTCCATTCATATTACAGAAACAGACATAGAAATATTTAATACAGTACATAACCGGTGAAATAATAATTTTTCCAAACATCAGAAAGAATTCCAACAAAAATTGCATGATAGAAATAAGATATACACCTACATTTGTTTTTAATCATTATGAATTTTTTTCTACATAGTTTTGGAATTTTTGGGATAGTTGGTGTGTTGTCACCAAAAAGGGCACTGAATAAAATGTAACTTACATGTACAGTACACAAAATGTGCAGACCATTTTTCTTGTACTCGGTTATATCTGATAAATATGCACATTTTACAATGCATATATCATTTATTATTTTGCATAAGAACATTTCCGAAATTGTATCTAGAAATCTATTTGAGAAAACCATTTCAAGATTATTTAAAATAAAAATAAATAAAAAGTATACAAGACATCCATCCACTCTTCAGAAAAATGCCAGAACAATGTTTAGCTACTAAGGAACTCAGCATTTCTCGGTGTCCTGCTGCTAACCATGCTGACTCTATACTCAAAGTGTGTGGCACTCATAACATCTAATAAGCAGTTACCAATGAGACATCAGGAGGCAATGCCCCTTACAGACCACACAATAACTTAATAGGAAGTAGGAACCTTACAATTGTTTTGTAATCTGTATTTAGCTTCCTTTGACTGGTTTATCTGTCTTTTGTTTTCAATGCTTTAAAAAGGAAAAGGTCATTGGGCCATATGTTCTATTCTCTTGCCTCTATTTATCAGAAGAGCCGTGCTTTCTATGGGGGCTATGCACTAAGCTCAATGGCTTTGCGTTCTGATTTGGCCAAAAAGCAAGTTCGTTAAAAAGTGAAGCCGGGGACGCGATGCACTAAGGCCTTGAGGCCATTTTTTAACGTACCTGCTCAAAATAGCTCAGAACAGCCTCAGCGTACGTGTTGCTTTTTTCCCCCCTGCTAGCGTTCTCAACCTTTCCGTTCGCTAGCTGATAGAAAAAAAAGCCGCCTGTAACATTTGCATGGAGATTTGCCATCCCCATGCAAGACTGTTACAGGTGATCGTACACTAAATAAATACATTTTAATAATAGTGTACATGAGCAGGGGGTCTCCTGAGCTGAACCGCATTGGTTTCAGGTCAGAGGACCCCTACTTCAGGAGATATAGGCCTCGTTATGGGGTGCCGGTATCCCCTGCAGTTTAAAGTTCCCGCGTCACGTGACCGGGTTATTTACATTCTGCAGGGGATACAGGCACCCCATAAAGGGGCCTATATCTCCTGAAGTAGGGGGTCCTCGGACCTGAAACCAATGCGGTTCAGCTCAGGGGAACCCCTGCTCACGCACACTATTAATAAAAATACATTAATGCAGCTTCATTACCTTAGCGGATAGCCGCTAAGGCAATGAAGGGGTTAAGGCACATTAGCATGTTTATTGGGGACAATTGCCCCCAATAAACAACACGCATCCCCCCTGCCCCCTAACACATACAGTACTGTAATGGGCAAAATTACTATTATCCACATATGGATAATAATGCATTTGCCCATTTAAAATACATATAAATTACAATAAATACAATAAAAACATTGTAAACTTACGTTTTACAGGCACCCACGATGAAGGCCGTCTTCATCCTCATCTTCATTCTGTCCATGCCTCTCCGGTGCTGCAAAACATGCACAACAATCACAATAGCCAATGTAATGTCCCCTAACCCCTTAATCACCATAGTGGTTATTAACCGCTACAGTCATTAAGGGGTTAACCCACACTCACCCACCACTCGGGAGGCCTACATACCCTCCCACACTACCCCCCACCCCGTGAGGCCTAACCACCCTCACCCACTACCCACAAGGGAGGCCTACCCACATACCCTTGGGGGGCCAATAACCCCCCCCCCCCCAACACATACAGTACAATAATGTGCAAAATAACTATTATCCAGCTATGGATAATATATTATTTGGCCATTATGAAACACATAAAACATGCATAAATCAAAACATGCATTTTTAATCTTAAAATCACCACATTGCATGTTAAAATAAATCCAGCATCTATTGTAAATATAAGCCAACAAATCAGCAGCTCCACAAATGTATATGAAATGTCACACAATTGCATAGTGTGTACATGATGCAATTAATCTGTGCATCATGTAACACTATGCAAAATATATGTAACAATAAAATACACTATGAACAATGTCCCCTAACCACCAATGCCATCCTGAAAATCAATTAGAAACTAACCAACATCAATACAATTAGCATCAATCAATTAATCCATTTCCTCAAACAATTAAAATACAATACAAATCAATTATACAATTCCCTATTCAATTGCTAAAGCCAAACCATTGCCAAAACAATTCTAATTTAAAGTAACCACCATCATTCTAATCTAAGTACAATAAAGAAGCCATTACCTAAATACAAATTACATTATTCACAACAATTACAAAATAAAGCTGATAAATACATTAGCCATACATGAAAAGAACATAAACATTAGCAAACCAATCAATTATTATCCCTGTATGTCTATCCATATAGATAGATTATACATAAAATACAGGGGCAATAATACAGCATAAAAAACAATGCATTTCCATACAAAATTCACATACAATACACCCATTCAATGTCCGTGAATGTATGTATATACATATATACATTAACGGGCATTAAATGGGACTGAAAAAATAAAAGACATGAATGAAAAATCATAAAAACCTGTAAAATTAAAAATAATAAACTTTTCTTTTGTTTACTCATCATTAGATGCACACTCACCGAAATCCAAGCAACCCAGAAGCACAAGAACCAATCCACAGGTAAGCCATAAAATAAAAAACATAACAAATCCACGTCTGTGTCTTCTTTCTTCTTTGGGGCCTTTTGGAGTCTTCTGGGGTCTTCTTCCGGCTTCTTCCTTCTTCTTACGCCACGCCCTTCTTCTCTTCTTAGGAGGGGAGATGTTCCCTCCTCGCCGACTAGCTTCAAAATGAGGCGACATAGGCTTTTATAGGCCTATGACGTCACATTTTGATCAAATGTTTCCAACGGTCCTGATTGGGCCGTGAAAAACATGTGATTGGCCGAGCCCAAAAAAAATGATGACGTCATTTAAAGGTAATGAAAGCACAGCCATCATAATGGCTTTGCTTCAATTGCCTTTAAGATGACGTCATTTAAAGAACATGGCCGGTCTCACATGGTATGGTAGCCAATCAGAGCGTGGGAACTCCATCCCACTCTGATTGGCCTCTAGTAGACCATGTGACAGAGGCTTGGGGGAGAACGGATGTGACGTCTTTGAAAGCCTGTCACATGGTCTAGAGCCAATCAGAGTTGGTGATTTTTCCCACGCTCTGATTGGCTACCATACCATGTGAGACCGGCCGGTTTCTTTAATGACGTCCTCTAAGGCAATTTTAGCAAGCCATTCTGATTGGCTGTGCTTTCATTACCTTTAAATGACGTCATCATTTTTTTTTTTTGGCTCGGCCAAATCACATGTTTTTCACGGCCCAATCAGGACCGTGGGAAACATTTGACCAAAATGTGACGTCATAGGCCTATAAAAGCCTATGTCGCCTCATTTTGAAGCAAGTCGGCGAGGAGGGAACATCTCCCCTCCTAAGAAGAGAAGAAGGGCGTGGCGTAAGAAGAAGGAAAAAGACGGAAGAAGACCCTAGAAGACCCCAGAAGACCCCAAAGAAGAAAGAAGACACAGACGTGGATTTGTTATGGTTTTTTATATTATGGCTTACCTGTGGATTGGTTCCTGTGATTCCGGGTCGCTTGGATTTCGGTGCTAATTGTATTGATGTTGGTTAGTTTCTAATTGATTTTCAGGATGGCATTGGTGGTTAGGGGACATTGTTCATAGTGTATTTTATTGTTCCCTTCCTTCTCCTCTGTGGCGGTTCACTCTGCACTACTCCAACAGCAAACCTCTCTCTCTCTCCAATGAACCAAGAGAGCAGCACCCTTTGGCATTTATGGACTGAACATTGACTACTATACTGTAAGGTTTATCCTTTAATTAATGACCAAATGGTCATACAGAGGTCACATAATTATCCATCATATTGATTTGCCAGAGCGCCTGTAGCTGAGGCTTTTTTTTGTGCTATAATATATTCTTATTTATTTGTATTAGGGTTGTAGTGGAGGACACAATCACAGCAAGGGTTTGTGCTGTGGGTGTGTTCTGCACTCCTGTTGTGTGTTTTCTTTCCTCCATTTGAGCCTTGGAGGTAGTTCTCACTTATTTTGTATTAATATTTTATTAGATTTGAGTATTATCAGCTTGTATGTTTTGTGTACCTATACTTTTACCAGCAAGGACCAAGTAATTCTGCCAAGCAATGAACCTGCAGCCCAATAACATGATCGACTTGAGCATCTACAGACAGCACACCCCTGGCATCAACAGTTGGTTACTACCACCCAGTTATCAAGGTGTATAATCAAGGCAAATAATGTATACTTTAACTGTCATTCCCAATGACACGCATATGAGTGTCTTACCCTGTAGATACATTAACATATGCGCACATTGGTGTGGATTTGTCACGCTTGTGCTCACCACACAAGCGAGAGAGAAAGGGAAGGACCTGTTAGCGAGGTGGGGAGGTCACAGGGGATATGAAGGGAGTAAGTTGGCGCGCAGCTGGGGATCGTCGCACGTAGTCACATGACCGCGCCGCGCGCATGAGAATGTGCGACGCGTCAGGAGGTGCGGAGCCAAGCTCAGAGACACGACTAGCCCAGCTGCACGCGCACGCATGCCCCGGCAGCAGAGCGGGGACGCGCGTGCTCTCAGGCACCAGTGCGGGATTTGTGGGTAAGCCACAAGTGAGGAGCACAGGAGTCTGGAACTAGGAACATGGAACAAGGAACATGAACATGGAAGGAGCCGGGAGGTAGTGTCCAGAGCATAAGGTAAAATTCACCAGGGAGTTGCTTCTTGGAGGACGTCCAGCCTCCTTAAAGGCATAGTGCCAGAAACAGCAGGGTGCAGCGAAACTAAATATAACATAAGGAATTATAAGCCTGCTACCACGTATTTCAAATTGTCTCTGTCCTGATATCCTCCCCTGCTGTGTATTTAGTTCTATTTAGGTAAAAACCATATTTCAAATTGTCTCTGTCCTGATATCCTCCCCTGCTGTCTTAATTTAATTCAGCTTTCACACTTGTGCAAGACAATCACCCATCTTAGAAAAACCATTTGCTTTAACGTCCCTCACATGTGCTAATTAAGTTTGTTGTGCCAGTCAGGTGACTTTGTAAAAGTATATAAGTAAACTCATAGCAACCATAGCTGCCTGCAGCCTTGCTCTTAAGCAGATATGCTTTTAAGTAGATATGAAGTTTAAAAAGGAAGTTCAAAAAGAAGTGGAAAAGTGGACACCACCTACTGCTTCTGATTCCTGCATTTGATCTACATTGGAAAGGAGGATATCATCTACCCAGACTGCACATCTCAACACTTAACTATTGCTGTGATGACACCTTTATTTTTTGTATTTGCTGTAACCTCACTTCTTCTCAAATTATGCACTTCCTTCCACCAGTCTCCTTATGTCTCTAACTCTATTCATATATCTCCATCTCTCCTTCCTTCACCACTTCTCAGTTCACAAGAAATCCTTTCTTAACTGCATCCTCTGTCACCACATAGCTATACACCCTGCACTAAAACACACCCCTACAAATCCTCCTCACACATCCTCTTTCTATCCATGCTTCTCCTCATTGCTTCTGGGGATATCTCTCCCAATCCGGGTACCTGCCTTATTTCTACTTGCTCTCGTCCTCGCCTTCCACATGCAACTTCTACTCCTTCTGGTGTTAACCCCTCCAACCTCATACCCATCCCCTGCCACCCTCCCTCCTCTCTCCCTTTCTCCTGTGCCCTTTGGAATGCCCGCTCCCTCTCTAACAAGTTCCTCTCTGTGCATTACTTCTTTCTCACTCACTCCCTGCTTCTCTTTGCTATAACTGAGACCTGGCTCACTCAGTCTGACTCTGCTCTGGAAGCTGCCCTCTCCTACGGTGGCCTTTCCTTCTCCCACACTCCGCGCACTGATGGCAGGGGTGGAGGCCTGGGGCTCCTGCTCTCCTCTCTCTGCCATTACGAACCCTTTCTATTCCCCCCTCTCTTGCTTTTCCCTCCTTTGAGGTTCACACTGTCCAGATCTTCTCTCCTCTCCCTATCCATGTGGCGGTCATCTATCGCCCACCTACCTCTACTCATCCCCCTTCTGCCTTTCTCTCTCACTTTGAATCCTGGCTCTCTTTCTTTCTCTCCTCAGACTCCCCTGTTCTTCTCCTTGGGGACTTCAATTGCCACATTGATGACCCCTCTCTCCCTTGGGCTTCCTGCTTTCTTTCTCTAACCTCTTCTTTTGGCCTTTAACACTGGACTGCAGCCAGCACCCACAAGGATGGCCACTACTTAGACCTGGTTTTCACTAAAAACTTCTCTCTCTGATTTCTCCATTTCCCCTTTTCCTCTCTATGACCATCAACTCATCTCATTCTCTCTATCTCGCTTCTCCCCTTCTCCACCTCCATCTACCCCTCGGTTCTGCAGAAACCTGCGCTCTATTCACTTACCTGACTTTGACTCCACTTTACGCTCCTCTCTCTCCTCTCTCAGCTCTGCTACAGACCCTGACAACCTGGTCAGGAACTACAACTCTGCCTTGTCCTCCTCACTTGATCTACATGCCCCGCTTTCTCTCTGCCGCACTCGCCCTTCTAACACTAGACCCTGGTTAAATTCCCACACGTGCATGCTGCGTTCTTCCACTCGTTCCTCTGAACGCCTCTGGAGGAAATCTCATACTCTCGCAGACTTCCTTCACTACAAATTTATGCTATCCTGTTTCAACTCTGCCCTCTCGCAAGCTAAACAAGCCTACTTTTCTTCACTAATCAACATGCACAAGTCTAACCCACGCTGACTGTTCTCTGTCTTTGATACTCTACTCAAACCACCCTCAGCTGCCTCTCCTTCCTCCATCTCCGCTCAGGACTTTGCTGACTAATTTAAGGAAAAGGTGGAATACATACGGCAGAACATCCCCTCTGTTTCTTCCCCCAATCCTAAACCTCTTCCTAACTCTCCTCCTGCCTTCCTTGACTCTTATTCCACTGTCTCAGAGGAGGATGTGTCGCTGTTGATCGCCTCTTTTCCCTCTACCACTTGCCCTCTTGACCCCATTTCCTCCCATCTCTTAAAACCTCTTGCTCCTACTATAATCCCTACGCTCACACACATTTTTAACTCCTCCCTCTGCTCTGGAACCTTTCCATCCTCCTTCAAACATGCAACAGTCATACCATTACTCAAAAACAGCAAGCTTGACCCTACCTGTCTTTCTAACCATCGACCTGTCTCCCTCCTGCCTTTTGCCTCTAAACTCTTTGAACGTTTTGTATTCTCTCGCTTGCTCCATTTTCTCAACACCTATTCTCTCCTAGACCCTCTACAATCTGGCTTCCGCACTGCTCACTCCACGGAAACATCCCTCACTAAAATAACTGAAGACCTCCATGCTGCCAAAGACAGAGGTCATTACACTCTGCTCATATTACTCGACCTCTCTGCAGCATTTGACACCGTGGACCACCCTCTTCTCCTCCACATTCTCCATACTCTTGGTATTTGGAACAAAGCTCAATCCTGGATCTCATCCTACATCTCCCATCGTACTTTCAGTGTCTCTTCTTCTAACACCTCCTCCTCCTCTATTGATCTCTCTGTAGGGGTACCCCAGGGCTCTGTCTTAGGACCTCTTCTCTTTTCTCTGTACACACTCTCTCTAGGTGACCTAATAACATCTTTTGGGTTTAATTATCACCTCTATGCTGACGACACACAAATATACTTTTCAACACCTGACCTTACACCTGCTGTACAAACCAAAGTTTCGGAATATCTCTCTGCTATATCATCCTGGATGGCCCTCCGCCGCCTTAAACTCAACATGGCTAAAACAGAGCTCCTCATACTTCCTCCCAAACCTGGCCCTACTACCTCCTTCCACATTACTGTTGGAACTACGATCATTCACCCAGTAGCCCAAGCACGCTGCCTAGGGGTCACACTCGACTCCTCTCTCACATTCGCCCCTCACATTCAAAACATTTCTAAAACCTGTTGCTTTTTCCTCCGCAATCCTTTCCTCTGTTGCTCGACTGCTTAAACTCTGACTCAGGCCCTCATTCTCTCTCGTCTTGATTACTGTAACCTCCTGCTGTCCGGCCTTCCTGCCTTTCACCTGTCTCCCCTACAATCTATCCTAAACGCTGCTGCCAGAGTCACGCTACTCTTTCCTAGATCTGTCTCAGCATCTCCCCTCATGAAATCCCTCTCCTGGCTTCCGATCAAATCCGCATCTCACATTCCATTCTTCTCCTCACTTTTAAAGCTTTACACTCTTCTGCCCCTCATTACATCTCAGCCCTAATTTCTCATTATGCACCATCCAGACTCTTGTGTTCTTCTCAAGGATGTCTTCTTTCTACCCCCTTTGTATCTAAAGCCCTCTCCCGCCTTAAACCTTTTTTCACTGACTGCCCCACACCTCTGGAATGCCCTTCCCTCAGTACCCGACTAGCACCCTCTCTATCCACCTTTAAGACCCAACTTAAGACACACTTGCTAAAAGAAGCATATGAATAGCACTGTGGATATTCTGAACACATGATACATAAAGCTTGGCCCCCTGCAGACGCACTTACCAGAACTCCCTCCTACTGTCTCTGTACGTTCTCCCTACCTACCAATTAGACTGTAAGCTCCTCGGGGCAGGGACTCCTCTTCCTTAATGTTACTTTTATGTCTAAAGCACTTATTCCCATGATCTGTTATTTATATTATCTGTTATTTATTTGATTACCATGTGTATTACTACTGTGAAGCGCTATGTACATTAATGGTGCTATATAAATAAAGACATACAATACAATACGTCAAGGTGAACCCTACTAAGCAGGTACCTACACTACCCGACGGTAAACTAACCTCAGTAGTATACGAGTGACTGTCCCAGTCCTCCTGAATCCAAAGGAGATGGATACAGATCCCAGAGGAAGTTCAGGCAGGAATAGCATAGATGATAGTACTAGCAGGCACAGGGCAGGTAGCAAATGACTAATAGCAAAGAGATGTCAAAGAGAGGCTTACTTCCTGTCAGGAGGAAGAGGCAGGATTTGCCAGGAAGAAGATGGCGTTGCATGCTTCAGAATCCTAGAGACACGGATCTTGACTCGCAGCTAGAGGCGGTGATCAGAAGAAAACAGGCAAGGAAGGAACATGCCGCAAGGGGCGTGTTCCACGCACGTTACAGGATTAAAGCTTGCACACACATTCACGCTTTCATGTATGTGCACTGTACTGCACTGGGAAAATCATTTTCGGCACAGAGAATCATTTAAATAATAAGAAGGCATTTACATTATTTACACACTTTTCTACTTTGGGAAATTCACTGGGTGACAACCAACACTGTATTACAAATGCTACTCTATACTCCACGACACATTGACTCTTGGTAACACATGGTTTAGGTTGAGAAGAATAAAACATCTCATAAAATGCTGTTCGATTGTTGACATTGGACAGGATTTGGGCACGCTATAGACGGCTTCTTGCATATAGTACAAAGCCAAACTGTCTCCCCCCTCCCCCACTTGTTTCTATGAATTATTGAAGGACCCTTAAAGGAGACAACATTGATTAATAAAACTGCCATAAACAGCAAGCGTACTGAATTGTTACAAAGTGTGAAATGTAGAAAGGAAACACCCTTTAACATCACTCATTGTCTAGATTGATATGGTGAGTAAAAGTTAATACTTATTATTTTATACTTTAATTAAAATAAAATAATGGTAATAAAAATACCAATGATGAACGACAGAGACTCAACATATAAAACAACAACAAATATTAAACAAAACCGGAACAAGGGAGGATCTATAAATAAACACTTGATAGTGGTGAGTGAACTCACAATGATGTAATCAAAGCCCCCTAATCCAGCACTAATAATAGTTAAAAGACCTGTATTTGATCAGACAGGTACTAAGGGCTGACGGTCACGATGCTAGAAAAACACTGCACACAATAAATGGATTCTCCTACAGGATACTACATATATTGCAAACAACAGAAAACTGCTAGATTGATCAATTGATCAATTGCACAATGCCAAACATCGCATTGGCAAAATATATACTCTTAGCACTCAGTGATTTAGATAGATATAAATATCTTACTGAATACAGTATACAATAATGCAGTATATAGTGGCCCACAGAGTGTGTTTGGTGCCTCAGGGCCACTATATACTGCATTATTGTATACTGTATTCAATAAGATATTTATATCTATATCTATATAAATCTATATATTTATATCTATCTAATCTAGCAGTTTTCTGTTGTTTGCAATATATGTAGTATCCTGTAGGAGAATCCATTTATTGTGTGCAGTGTTTTTCTAGCATCGTGACCGTCAGCCCTTAGTACCTGTCTGATCAAATACAGGTCTTTTAACTAATTATTAGTGCTGGATTAGGGGGCTCTTTGATTACATCATTGTGAGTAAGTGTTTATTTATAGATCCTCCCCTTGTTCCGGTTTTATGTTTTAATATTTGTTGGTTTGTTTTATATGTTGAGTCTCTGTCGTTCATCATTGGTATTTGTTTATCACCATTATTTTAATTAAGTTATAAAATAATAAGTATTAACTTTACTCACCATATCAATTCTAGACTATGAGTGCATGTTAAAGGGTGTTTCCTTTTTCTTACATTTCACTACTACCCCATTCCCCCTCTGCACCTTTGTTACCATCTATTAGTGTGTTTTATTAAGCTGAAGCGAGAGTCATTTCCCTCTTCCCTCCCCTGTCCCCATCCCACCAATATTCTGTTACAAGTGTGAAAAGCCAAAATAACAACAGCTGCATTTAAAAAAGAATTTCAGCCTTCTGATTGCTAAACTGGAGCAAGGAATGGTTAAAAAAAAGTGTGAGAGGCCCAAGGTTTAAGCAGTTGATATTTCAAAACAGATTTTCTTGCGCGAGGCCTCTGTAAACATACTTATTCTCATTCTTTTATTTATACAGGCATACCCTGGTTACAGGACACTCACTTTAAGTACATCTCCGAGTAAGGACATGTCGCCCAACAGGCAAACGGCAGCTTGCGCATGCACCTGTCAGCACGTCCTGAACAGCTACCGACTCCCTGCCTGTACCGAAGCTGTACACAAGTGGGGACTCTATAGAGCCTGTAACAAAAATGTGTTATTACATCAGTTATGCATGTATATGATGATTGCAGTAAGTACAAGCATCGATAAGTGGAATAAAGGTATTCTTTACTTTAGCACATTTTCGCTTTAGATACTGCTCTGGACCCATTGCGGGTATGCTTGTATGGTGTTCACAATGTAATTAGTGATTTGATGTTGTTTACATTCATGGATATGTGTTTGTGTTATGATATTTTGGTATAACTTTACTGTATAAGGTTATATATCCATGGGGTTAATTATAACTTCACATTTTGTCCCATGTACCATTTTATGTATTTTATCAGGTTACATAGTTACATAGTTACATAGTAGATGAGGTTGAAAAAGACGTACGTCCATCAAGTTCAACCTATGCTAAATTTAGACAACAGATCCTTTATTCTATATCTATTACTTATTGATCCAGAGGAAGGCAAACAAAAACCCCTTTAGGGAAAAAAATTCCTTCCTGACTCCAAGAATTGGCAATCGGATTAATCCCTGGATCAACATCCTCCCATGTACTGCTTGCGGCCAAGTTTATTCGACATTTGCCGTTCTTGGCCGCAGCAGTAGCCGTGCGCGCGCGAGTGTGACGGGCGCGCGCCGAAAGCGGAAGAGCGCCCTCCGATCGGGCGCTCTCCCTACCGCTGCCGGGTCCGCCGGTCCCCCGAACCCCTGCCGCCGTCCCGCACATCGCGGGACACCAGGCTCCCTCGGGAGCCTGGACGCGCGTGCAGGGGCGCTGGCTCCCGAAGACGCGTGGACCGCGCTTCTATGATGCGCGGCACCCGAGGGGCGGCCACTAGCACAGCCGAATCTCCCGGCTTCGGGAACCGGCCACACTTATATAAAGTGTGTCGTAGTGTATACTTATTTGGTATATCCCTGTATACTTTCCCATCTAAAAGATTCAACCTTTTTTTGAACATCTATTGTATCTTCCATCACCGTCTCTATGGGTAATGAATTCCACATTTTAACTGCCCTTACTGTAAAGACCCTTTCCTTTGTTGCTGGTGAAATTTCCTTTCCTCCTACCTTAAGGATGCGCCCAAGTCCTTTGTACTGCCGTGGGATGAATAGTTCTTTTGAAGCTCCTTGTATGGTCCTGAATATATTTGTATATAGTTTTCATATCCCCTCTTAGACCCTCTTTTCTAATGTAAATAAATCTAATTTAGCGACCTCTCCTCATAAGTTAGAATGTCCATCCCTTTATTTAATTTGGTGGCTCTCTCTGCACTCTCTCTAGTTCCATATATCTGTTTCTTAGGATTGGTGCCCAAAATTGTACTCCATATTCAAGGTGGTCTTACTATCTTTGGTAAAGGGGATATTATGTTACTTTCCCTTCCATCATGCGCCGGTTTGATGCAAGATAAGATCTTGTTTGCCTTTGCAGCTACTGCATGCATTGGGCACTATTTCTAAGCTGCTGTCTACAACACTCCTAAATCCTTCTCCATCAATGATTCGAGAAAAAAAAAAAAATAGATGGGCCGTGCCGGGACCGACGCCTGTCCTTTCTCTTCCGCGTCGTCTCTCTCCGCAAACTGGGGGGGGTTCAATGTCTGTGGGCTGCGGTCTGCTTGTGGATATGGTTTTTCTCTGGCCTGGGTAGGGGCATTTATCCTCTATGCTTTAGGATCCCATTTAATTAATCGAGTGTAATCCTGGTCCTTTAAGGAAGTAGTGTATAAAATAATTTTGGATGGGGAAGCGTGTTACAAGGCTTTCCCTTTCACAAATGAAATACTCTTTCGAGACAGTGAAAGGGTGTATAAATAGCCTTTACCTAAATCCGCAAAAACGACTTACAAATAGCAGGCGTGGTCAGCTAAATAGAAGACTCTGAGCACATTGGCCATTGTCTGCTGTGCATTCGTTCCCCAACAAGAAATACTGGTGTTTTTCCCATCCATTAGCTTATCAATTGCAATACACAGAAATACATTACATGTCTGCTTATCTCATATACTTCCATCTCTCTTCAGTGCCATGCAAACCGCCAGATAAAATCATCTAAAAGTAGCTGGCCTAGGGCTGTGGGGTGGAAGCATGAGATTAATGGGTAAATATGGTTTTTGTGTTCAAGTGATGATTTTATAGAAGTGGTGGTTCTTGTCACCGTTTTAGTCCCAGCATGGGCCTTTGTTCCAGATAAGGCCTTTGGACAAATTGGGTACTTAACCCCAAACAACCACGTTGAAAGAAAAGGAGCAGAAAATTCAGCTTATTAACCAATTTGAGTGAAATAAAACACACAAAAAAACAACCAATCAATAGGAGTACATATAGACAAACAATTAAAATGGACACCACGTGGATAGTGAAATAAACGGCTACGTAAGTGGGATAGACTTTAGTAATTGCTGTACTAAGAAGCATAATGGGAGTAACAAATCAATCTTTATGTAGCAGGAACTCTGACCTCTCTGACTATATAACTAATCTTCTCTTTCCCTTCTCCTTGAGGTGGTGCCCTGGTAACAACGGCTTGTCGCCAGTAAGTCATCATGGTTTTGTTTTGGCCTTCCCCTTTGGTGCTGCACTTGAGTGACAGCAGGGGGGGGTGGTAGCTCCTGTTTGTAAGCTTTTGACACAGGGTGCGTTTCCTTCTTGCTGTCTCTTAGGCAGGACTGGGCCGCCTAATTGGTAGTGGGTTGTTCCTTCCCCCTGAGGAAGGCAGGGTCACCTCTGGGACCTGGACGATTGGCATGAAGAAACCTCTGTGTTTCGAACCCCGCGTTGGAATAACTTATGATTATACGTCTTATGAGTGGACTTATTACTCCTGAAGTTCATCATTCAGGCCTGTAAGGAGATGTGCGGGCATGTTATACACCGTCCGCTGGGGATGGACGTCACGAGCCTTGAGAACGGGGAGACGAGTGGCTGCAGCACACACATTACCACGCCTTTCAATAATTCCACAAACGGAAACGGAACTCCGTGTGAGCAGGAGATCACTACTCAAAGGCACCAAAATATGCCCCTAGACCAAGAGAGCCGTCCACTGTGACCTTTGACGATTGCTAGATTAGACATCTTCGGCTATGCTAAGCCACTGCTCCCACTCCGCTGAGGGCCGGGCGCCGATACACGGTTGCCCCTAGGATGCCGCTACTACTTCCCAAGCGCCCCGCTGTGTTTGTTGGTTTTCCCTCGTGTCTTTTTTTAACATCCGCTTGACTATGCCTCGTCTTTAAAAAAAACTCCTATTTGATGTACGTACAAACTTACCTTTAAAACCTAATGAATTATCTAATTTTTTAATAATGCCCTATGACGCCATTTTTCTCTGTTTTTTTTTTTTTATTTTTAATATATGCCTGAGGTGGATGACTGTACACCCTGCGCGCGCTTAAACAGATTGTGAGGAATTCGTCCAATCCACAACATTCCCCTAGGTTACATCATTTCCCATTTTTCTCCGTACTCACCATGGGTCCCGCCAAGGTCAAAAAAGCTGCCCTAGAGCGGCCCAGCCCTACCATCCTGAAGGCCTGTTAGGAGCGCTTTCCCCCCCCTTGGTTTTTTTCAATTATTTCAGAGATTTATCCACCATTTTTCTTCTCTTGTGGGCCTGGCCCTTGTGGGGCCCCACTTACTGAATTGACAAGAAGGGGCAAGACCCTGCTGTCGTGGTCCTACTGCTGCTCTCCATTCTTTCGATCACGCTCTAAGGACATGAAGCTTTGTATCTTATCTTCCCCCATTTTCCATTCACCCCTGATCCCAATCTTCCTTTAACCTTTACTTTCCTATGCCTCTTACGTCTTACTTTGAGCACCTTATTTTCCTGTTCTTATTCCCACCTTCAACCTTCCCTTTCCATTTTCATCCTTGTGCATTGTTTTCGAAAAAAAAAAAAAAAATCCTCCGGCCCCATGTCAACTACGACGTTGGGAACCGGGAAACTTCTGGCCAGAAGCTAGCTTCCTCAAAAAATGAGACATCTGCTTGAGGGCACGGAAGAATCCGATAACCACATCCTAACAGATATACGAACTTGCATTATTATTAAGGTACAACACCCGCCCTTGGGAGCCCGTCAAGCCAGATGGGTCACTGTTTCCTTCTCAGGTTTTTAATTTCATACTTTCCTACCTTTCCCCGGATCCAATACTTTAATTTATTCTCTTTCCCTACAATCTCCCTTGATGTAAGCTGAAGATCAGTACAAACCCATTTTTAAAATTAACCAACAAACCGCCCAAATTTTATTCTCTTCCTTTGCCACTTCAATTGGAGCACTCAAAGAAATTGGTTCCCCCGTCAACAAAGCCATCTCCCTTTTCTGGCAATCTCGCGTCCACAGGACTCTCTTATAACTTTCACCATCACAAGTGTGACACCTTAACACAACAGTGTTCTTGTAATTGAGTCATTCGGCCCAAATCTGCAGGCCATCCCCCCGGCAAAAGTGGGACCTTCCGAACCCTCACCTCAGCTCTCATACCTTTTGGTGGCCAAGGTAAGAAAGCAAAAAGGACCATAAAGACGCGTGTGTTGTGTAGCTGCGTGGCCCACCGTGGTGCGCAGACAAAAACCCCAGGATACCTCCGGAACAGGTCTCCTTCAAACCTCTTACCGTTCCGGCTCGTCCATGGACACATCTGTCGATGGGATTTTCATGTGTAACTTGCTACTTCCAAGGGGATGGACCAATCATTCCCTCGTAGTATAGACCGTTTTTCAAAGCAATGCCCAATTCAAGAACACTCAGGGTCTGCCCAACTTTCCCAGTTGAAGAGCCGACATCTTTATCCAGGGAGATTCTTTCTGGCTACAAATGAGATTGGAGATAGTTCCGATAGAGGATCCCATTCATATTCTCGTTTTTCGTGTCTGGCGCTCGGTTTTTGCCTTCAGCCTTAGGTATCGCCCTCCCATTTCCCTCGTCGGGATAACCAACCCACAACCCAATGGTCAACGGAGAGTAACCAACCCAGTCCTGGAAACAGTATCTTGGTGCTTTACCACAAAACTCTGCTTTCCCTCAAGATAAAGAAGGGGATGGTGGTACTTATAGTACTGGGCCGGAACCCTTACTCCTTGGGGCATAGATTTGCCCACAATAATGGCACATAAGCCAAGCTGCTACTCTGGAGTCAACGTTCTTCGTGAACTACTGCTTCAATCCTTCAACTCTTCCTCTTGTTCTCCCTCAATCAGGGGTCCTCAAGCGGCGATGACAGAATTGAATGATTTCAGGATCTAAAATGGAGAAAGATTTCGTCACCATCTGGCAGGCGTCATGGCAAAAGTTATTAGAACAGATTCGCCATCGCAGACCTGCTCCTGGACCTTAAACCTGGCCGACAAGGTCTGGTTTCCTCCAGAACATCAGGCGTGAAGGTCCCCTCGTGAAAGTTTTGCGGGGCCGAGATGTCTTTGACCCTTTGCAATTCTCCGAAAGGATTAATATCCCGTTGGCATATCGTCTTGTCTTCTGCCCTACTATGAAGATGTCTCCTTTTTCATGTTTCTCTCTTGCTCAACCCGGTGGAACAAAAATGCCTTTTTTTCCGGTTCCGGTGGTTCCCAGCGAGTGTTTACTCTAGATAGATCGTGTACTCGAAGGTGCCTAGTGCTGACTACAAATCGAATTCATAGTCTCACAAAATAAAGGAAAACCAACAAAGACACTCTTTTTAGAGCAACGAGAAAAGGAGAAGAAATGATCCACTTTGGGAAACCATCTCAACCAACCCCGAAGCAACGAGATTCAGGGGAGTCCAGCTGAGGAGCAAAAAAGCAAGGACAGAAGAAAATGAGAACACTGGAGCTACTCCACCAATTATGGGATTTATAAATCTATCATCACACATACACTCACCCCATATCACGTATCACGTTAGCTAAGGAATTTCATTTTTCCTCCAAATAGTATACAAATAGTCGATCTATTTGTGGTATCTCAACCCGATACATCCCTAAGTCTGACCCTAAATGCTGCTTATTCCTAAAAGTGAAACAATTTGGAATTAAATTTCTAATCAAGAATAGAAATGTATCATGCCTTTACTTCCTTTTTTGGTTGAATCGATAATACTGATTATCTGCAATAGTACCACAAAAATTAGACATATAGATCCATTGATGGATCCCTCTTATGAGAGAACAGCATTTGAGGGTTGTAATACAGACAGTGTACAACACTCCTTGCTAGCTTTTACCCAACTCCATGGAAGAAGAGCAAAATACATTGACAGATCCAAACCTTAGTTTTGATATAACTGCCCCTCCAAGTACATTAAGTATAGATCATCTCCATTTGTTTTTACGCTCATACATACGGGCCACGTGGGCATGTCAAGTGATTCCACCTCCGGTATTACTTGGGAAAGATACCCCTTTCACTGGCACGAGCCGATGTACAGTATCTTCACTATACACATGTAATAGATCACACAAAGGTACTTCCGGCTATTAAATCGAACGATCTTGCATTTAAATTTAATTTGCGCACCCTTCACACTAGAGGTTATTTCTTTTGCATGCAGTAATTTATTTTAAATCAACTTATTTTCTGTTTGAAAGACACATCTTATTTACAAATATGGGGAACGGCATGGTACCCCGATCGCCCCCAGTTACGCTAAAACTCTACATGGGAACTGTGGAAGAGTATCCATGTTTGGGAGAATGCTCGTCTGGGGGGGGGGGGGGGTCTGGTGTCTATGCCGTTTCATGATGATATTAGTTTAATTATTGGAATGTTGAGGGGAGATCTTGGATGAGATCTAATCTGACATCTTTCAACATAATGTCTGAAATTCACTTACAATATACATCCATCGCATAATTTTTTTTTGGACCTCTGGAGTTATTTAAAAGTGTTGAACAGACGTACGATATTAATTGTGCTTGTGATTAAGATCTCCCGTATTCTCCTGGGAAGCGACTCGTAAGCATTATCCATAAGGGCTGGAGGGAGCTGCAGTGCAGACAGAGGTATTATCACCTGTCCTCCTGAAGAAATGTTCGATCATTGACCTTACTACACGTCAGCATTCATTCCCAATATGATGGAGCACTCAGGTGTTTTCTTGGGGGCTCGGGACAAACCAGGGCTTCCACTCATCGGGTGAGTCCGATTTGTGTTTCAACGGTACGTGGATATGTTATCTGCACGATTACTTCCTCGATGGATAATCCTCATTGCTGAGGCCCCACACATCATCTTTCAGCCGACTGTAGGGGCAGATGGCTGAGGTTGGGGTTGTGAATGTCTTATAATTAATGGTCACTTGAGACCCTGTGTCCATCAAAAGCGTGAGGCTAATACGCCTTCTATACGACGACTCTTATTATAGCACGTAGGTCCTACCTCTGCTGTGAGCATCTTGGGAAATAAGCTCTCCTATGGGGGCTTCAGGCTCTCCATGGGGCTTCAGACTCTCCTTCTTTCTCCTCGGGTATGGCTGACAAGGACGGAGGGACTTCCCACTTTACGGTATAGGTCTGGAATTTATTGGCTTCTTGGGGTTAGGACAGACCCGTGCCACATGGCCCTTCTCGCCACAGTTGAAGCATGGAAGTCTGGGCGGGGACCCGGCTGCCAGGTGACCTGGGACGGATTCAGGCCCCTCCGGGGTGGCCGAATCCTTACCGCTCTTGCTCCCCTTTGCTTTGGGTCTGTTGCTTCCTTGGTCCTCATCCTTGTGAGAGTCTTTTTCCTTCTTGGGCGTATGCACTATGTGTAGGCCTCATGACTCTTCACCTCGACCAATAGGTCTTCTAGAGTAGGGGGTCCCCTTCCGTAGTGCGCATCTGATCATTACTACGATATGATAGTGGTATGGCTCCCCGCAGGAATTGGTGGCGCCTATACTCATTCACTTCTGAAGCCTTGATGACTTGGCGGGAACTAGATCCCACAAGAGCAATTGGATCCATTGTATGAACCTGATGTTCTTCACCCTCTCCTCTGGCGGAGATTGTAACATTAGTCCATAACTCACTCACATCATCTTCCTATACCGTAATGCCCGGGTATAGACTCCATCATCTGATGTGCTGTAAC
This sequence comes from Ascaphus truei, assembly GCA_036426205.1. NCBI lineage: Eukaryota > Metazoa > Chordata > Amphibia > Anura > Ascaphidae > Ascaphus > Ascaphus truei. The sequence continues at coordinate 178,601 of CM071571.1, read as the reverse complement.
CTCAGTATGCTGATCTTTATAATCTGATGGTAGTGGACGCAGCCATCCATGATTCATTGTCTTTTCACATCATCACCGCATCAGGACAGGTCCACTCTTCCCAGTACCTGTGAAGCATATTCTTTCCACACTTCAAAGCCTCCTCACCCGGTGGAGTAGGTTTTCCGCCGAAAAGAGCTTTTAATTTTTTGGTAGGGTTGCGGGGGAGTGGGATTCATGCTGGGCCCACCTATATTTGTGTTGGCCTGGCAAGTAGTTTGAATTTCCCCCATTCTACTGGGACTGAGGTTGGGGCTGGAGCTCCGCCTACTGTGCGACATTAGCCACAGGATAATACACTGGCCTCATCCCCATATATATTTCAGGTGGGGACGGGGACATGCGCATACTATTCTCTAGCAAGTCTGTAATGGGACTACAGGGTTCGAGTTTAATCGGCATTTCAGGGTGAATAAAGACACCCTGAGCTGAGAGCCCCGGGGAACCGAAGTAGGATGGGCCTTGCTCTGCTGACAGTTTCACATCCCCCGGTGACTATTATGGTGCACCCATAATCCGTTGGTGTCGGTGCGACGACCCAAGATTTTTGGCATCATTCTAAGCCTGGATATTGCATTAGTATTAGGCATATCTCATAGGATGAGCATTGGGCGGGAACTTGCCCTAGAGCAGGGTTTGTGAGGCGGGACTTGCTTCTTTATCCGCACCACATGATACATCTCTTGGCGGGAAGGTAACGTTCTAGCGACATTTTTAATAATGATTCAGCACCCCAGGTCTGAATCTCAGCAACGCCTCCAAATGTAGCGTGTGACCCCTTGGGGTACTATAACTACTTTGTGCTGCCTGTCACCCCTGCGAGGCTAACAAGAGGCCTGACCTCCGCCACTGGAGCCTGGGTTTACTTACAGGCGGTTGCAGCGCCTCCCACTGATGAGGGATCCCAACGTGGTGGGAGTGTGCCCTCACCAGAACAACCATACAGTAAATGCACATACTTGGATAAAACAGTATTTACTAAGGCATCATCATATTAACCTTTGCCATAACTCTCATTACATAAAAATCATTACATCCCCCTGCATGAATAGCATACACATCACACAATGTCAACCATTGCATCCCTTTGTCCTTTAGTAGCAATGTCGCCTGGGCACTTAACCTCTGAGTGTCCAACAACTTAAGTGCTCCTTGCGAGAATGATTACCGTCTGACTCATCAGGGAGGGACCCCCAGCTGGATGAACTTTGCAAACAATCTCTGCTATTGGAGTCAGATACCCTGGCGACACACTTTATTCGCTTGGCTAGTCCCAACGAATTCGGGTATACCCGGTGTATTGAGGTTTGTGACTGTTTTCTGCTGCCGAGATGCATTGAGTGTTTTCCAAGCAGGGATTAACATTTTATTCCCGCTGGCTGCAATACTGCACAGTATATTATATATATACTGCATTACAATTCATAAATTTTAGCTCACTGGTAGACACGCGAAGCATTGCAGCCTATTAAATCCTACATTATCATTTAACACGATCAGCCGCCCATCAGCCACAGCATGAACCCAGGCTGGGAAGGCAAGCAACGGGGCTTGTTAGAGGTGAGGAGCGGCGCATTCCAGTATCTGCCAGGTACTACCGGGTATTTGCTCGAATAAAGTGTGTCGGTGCAGTACTCTTTCAGCTACACGCTGTACTGACAGTCAGACACTGTCCTGCAGCATCTCTCTCTCTCTCTCCTATGAGTATAGTGAAGGATTCCCTAACTTAAGGCCTTCCTATATCATACGTAATTCTCTACAGTGTCTCAGGGACTAACTGGGTCCTGGGGGTATACCTCTCTGGCCTAGTCCCGTGGAGCACTGCTCCGTGCACTACATCCGACCCTTTAGTTTCCAGGTCTTGCTCCCTCACTTCCTGTCCCAGCAGGCAGTAGTCTTTCCTTACTTTAAAAGCAACCCAGCCATCCCATTGACTATCGTGTGTCACTAGGCAGCTTTCTCCCTAAGCATCATGTGAGTTTTAGTCTCTGCTGCACACTTAACATTAGGAGCCTCGTGCTCTCCCTCTAATGGCCGCCACTCTGCACATTGCACTTGTGCGACTCCTGAAATGGCTGCCGTGGGGTTGCCCTGCTCATGCGCAACCTTTCCTGCACTCTGTCGACTCCTCGCTGCTTTCGCACATGCGCAACTCTCGTGCGTGCACGCCCAACATGGCGACGCCCTGCTGCGGGAGCCACCGGCGACCCTGTCGCCCTGCCTGCACACACTGAGGGTAAGGAGGTGCAAAATAGGAGCGCGGGGAGACCGGAGGGTACCTGGCTACATCTATATACACATATACACATATATACACACACACACACACACACACACACACACACACACACATATATATACAGTGCTCGACAAACCCGGTGGCGTGTTAATTTCCCCTGCTCTGCAAAAAAATTCCCCTGCTGGGGGAAAAAAAAAAATCCCCATCCCCTATTGGCTGAATGGGTGTGACACGTCTTGGAGCTGCCAGGACGTGTACGAGTGTGCGTGCTGCTCGAGCGCGGTGCCCCTCCTCTGCCCTCGGTCCCCGTGGCTGGCTGTCTGCCCGGCGGGATGTGGTACGTTCCCTTTTTGTTTATCTATTTCAGAAAGTTGCTGCGGCTTCACGATAACCCAGCGGGGGGTGTTTCTTCCCGGTCCCCCCTCCCCGGCGCTCCCTTCACTCCCCGGAGCTCCCTTCCCTCCGGTCCCCTTGCCTTCGGCGCTCCCTTGGTTGTGCGCAGTCGTGGCTGGCGGGAGGTGGGGAGCCGCCTGCTCGGATCGCCAGTCGTTCCTCACTCTCTCCCTTCCCCCCTCCTCCTGTCCACTATGTGTGTGTGTGTACTGTATGGGAGAGAGAGTGTATGGGAGGGAAAGACTGAGTGTGTGTGTGTGTGTGTGTGTGTGTGTGTGTGTGTGACCAACCTCTTGTGTGAAACCGTATCAAAAGCCTTTGCAAAATCTAAGTAGACCACATCAACTGCATTACCCTGGTCTAAATTCCTACTTACCTCCTCAAAGAAACAAATAAGGTTAGTTTGGCAAGATCTATCCTTCATAAATCCATGCTGACTATTACTAATAATTTTGTTTTCCATTAGGTATTCCTGAATATTATCCTGTATTAAACCTTCATGTAGTTTCCCTACTATTGAAGTCAGGCTTACAGGTCTGTAATTCCCCGGGTGTGATCTTGCTCCCTTTTTAAATATAGGCACCACATCTGCTTTATGCCAATCTTGTGGTACTGAGCCTGTAGAAATGGAGTCCTTGAATATTAAATATAATGGTTTTGCTATTACTGAGCTTAACTCCTTGAGAACTCTTGGATGTATGCCATCGGGGCCAGGTGCCTTATTTACTTTAATTTTTTCAAGTCACTTATGAACTTCTTCCTCAGTTAACCAATTGGTCATTAATATGGAGGTTGTGGCTTGCTCCTGCGGCACTACTATTGAACTTGATTCTTCCCTGGTAAACACAGAGGCAAAGAATTTGTTTAATACCTCTGCTTTTTCCTTATCTCCAATAATATGCCTACCCATCTCACACTGAAAGGGTCCTATATTTTCTTTTCTCGTTTTTTTGTTATTAAGGTACTTAAATTTTTTTTAGGGTTGACCTTACTTTCTATTGCAATCCTTTTTTCATTATACAATTTTGCTAATTTAATTGCCCTTTTGCAATTTTTGTTACATTCCTTATAATTCTGATACGATGTCTCTGTCCCTTCTGACTTAAAGAATCTAAACGCCTTCCTCTTCTTGTCCATTTCCTCCCCTACCTGTTTATTTAGCCACATTGGTTTTGACTTATTTCTTTTATACTTATTACCCAAGGGTATACACTGATAAGTGTGCTTTTCTAACAATGTTTTAAAGACTGCCAATTTATCTTCTACATTTTTCCCTGCAAAAACATCATCCCATTGTATTACTACTAGATTAGACCTCAGTTTATTAAAATCTGCCTTTAAAATCTGCCTTTCTAAAGTTTAAAGTCTTTGTTGAACCCAAGTAATCTGTTTTTTGATAATTTATTTCAAATGAGACCATGTTATGATCACTGTTACCCAAATGTTCCAGGACTTGAATATTTGTTATTACTTCTACATTGTTTGAAATGACCAAATCCAGAACTGCCCCTCTCCTGGTTGGTTCCTCAATAATTTGGGTCATATAATTATCTTTAAGCACCCCCAAAAACCTGTTTCCTTTTGTTGTAACGCTAATCTCATTGCCCCAGTCCATGTCTGGATAATTAAAATCCCCCATTATGCAAAGATGACCCCGTTTTGATGCCTTCTCCATTTGCAAATGTATTTTAGCTTCCTCAATCTCACAGATATTTGGTGATTTATAGCATATTCCCACAAACATTTTCTTTATACTTTTACCTCCACTGCTAATTTCTATCCACATGGTCTCTACATTTTCATCATTCCCTTCATAGACATCATCCCTTATAATAGGTTTTAGATCTGGTTTAACATATAGACATACTCCACCTCCCCTTCTATTTGTTCGATCCTTCCGAAAAAGAGAATACCCCTTTAAATTAACTGTCCAGTCATGAGTTTCATCCCACCATGTTTCAGTAATGCCTATGATATCATACTGCTCCCTTGTAGCTATTAATTCAAGCTCCCCCATTTTATCTTTCAGGCTTCTTGCATTAGCAAGCATGCATTTAAGTTTTTTTTCAGCCTGTACTATTATCTTATCTGCTCCTTCCTTTCTGCTCCCACTTGGTTTAGTCTTTAGAAGTTTTCTAGTATTATCTCTATTTACTATGGGTATCTCACTGCTTGTCAAATTTGCACTTGCCCCCATTCTACCTCCATACCACTTTGTATCCTCATCTATTCCATTTAGTTCATTATCTGTTTCATTCCCCTCCGCCTCCATCCTAGTTTAAAATCTCCTCCAACCTGTTTAGCATTCTCCCCCTAGCACAGAAGATCCCTCTTCATTGAGGTGCAATCCATCCCTAGAATATAGATGGCACCTCTCAGAAAAGGAGTCCCAGTGCTCTAAAAACCAAAACCCTCCTTCCTACACCACTTTCTTAGCCATGCATTAACCTCCCTGATCTCTGACTGTCTCCCTGCGGTAGCGCATGGCACTGGTAGTATTTCAGAAAATACTACCTTGGAGGTCCTTGCCTTAAGCTTTTGGCCTAGATCCCTGTAATCATTTTTTAGGACCCTCCATCTTTCTCTAACTTTGTCATTGGTGCCAACATGTACCAAAACCGCTGGGTCAATCCCAGCCCCCCCCCCCCAACAATCTGTCTACCCGATCCGCAATGTGCCGAACCCGAGCACCCGGGAGACAACAAACTGTTTGGTTCATGCGTTCCCGGCAACAGATTGCCCTATCTACCTTCCTAATAATAGAGTCCCCTACCACCACAATCTTTCTTTGCATCTGAGCATCCTGAGTCCCCACTGTGCTGGAGGAACTATTCCCCTGGCTTCTATAGGAATTAGTCTCCCCCAGCCTTGCCATTTCTGCCCCAACATTCCCAATATCTTCACTCAACATGGCATATCTATTGGGATGTGTCAGCTCAGAAACGACCTGCCTCTCCCTATTGCCCCTGCTTCCCCTTCTAACTGTCACCCAGCTACCTACCTGCTCCTCACTAACAGCAACTAAGCTACCTACCTGCTCCTCACTAAAAGCGCCACCATCTGCACCACTAGTCGAAGCAAGGGCATGCTCAGTGAGCTTTAATTCCCTTTCAAGATTGCCAATGTCCCTCAATATTGCAAGTTGCCTCTTCAGATCAGCAATCTCTGATTCTAAAGAGACCACCTGCTCACACTTCTCACAGCGGTATGCTCCTCGGAACAGCTGCTCCAAGTGCACAAACATGTGGCAAGATGTGCATTGAGTGGCATTTTCAATACTGCTCATTCTAGCAACTATGAAGTTTAGAAGTACTAACAGTAAACTGTACTTCAATAACTATACCTTGTTTAACTGCTTCCTTGTTCAAACTGCTTCTGGTTCTAACTGCACACACTTTGACCAACCAGCACTTCAATCAACCACACAGATCAATCAGTACACGCAAGCTCAGGATTCGTTAGAAAACTCTGTTTAAATAGGGACACCCACCAGGTGTGTTAGGCCAGCCAATTAACCAACCACACCCACTCTGCCTCAGCCAGGAGAAAGGGAAAAAAAGTTACAGGCTTCAAATTACAGAACACTTTAAAAATAGATTAACCCACTGCACAGGTTGTTTTATTAAGATGTTTTCTGGTTTATTACCATATTTGTCTTTTTTAAATTGCCCATCTCCCGTTTTGTTATGTAGCCATATATTTTGTTTATTTCTATTAGACATGTATATTTAGCATCATTGTGCGTTTTTTAGCCTTACATTGTTTTGATTACTATTCTGTGTGAGTATGGAACAAATTCAGTCAATGAGTGCATTAGTAAAGGGTTGCTAGGTGTAAGGATCCATCATTTGTGCCCTCCCCGGCACGCTCCCTACCTGCCTAGACCTGCGATCGGGACTCCTGCTTCTTCTGCCTACTGCGGCACATCTCGCGAACCGGCGAATTCCAGCGTTCCTTCTAGAGCCGCGTGCGGACTGCACTTGGTACTAAATGCCGTTCCCGCTGGCCCCGCCTCCAGGTTTCGCTCGCACAGTGACGTCATCATGCTCGCAGCGCACACCCACTATGCGCGCCACGTGCACAGAAGCTTCCTTGTTCCTCTGTCTAAAAGGATACACCTGTGCTGTCTCCCTCAGCCTACCACAGCCAGGCATACTCCTGAGTATCCCGTGGAGGGAGGTGCAGGTGCAAACAGTGCACAGCTTGTTGAATTAAAGAATAAAAAAGACGGTGGCTGGATCAAAATAGTTGATAAAAAGATTTATTTTTATTGGGTCACATCACCAAGCACTCACAAAGCCTTGTGAGAGGAACCTCTGACGCGTTTTGAGCTGGCCTGCCCTTTGTCAAAGAGTATGGTTCCTCTCTATAAGTGCCGATATATATAGGGGGATCCGCTGCCGAAAGCCCCGCCCACAAGTGACGTCACCGAAATACACTCCAATGAGGAGTGAATACGGAAGCTCAGAGCGGCGCCACTGCGGAGGATCCTCCCCTCAAACGATTCACTACAGAAATTATTAAAAAACAAACAGAAAATGTACTGGCAAAGACTTGAGTCACAAAACGTAAAGACTGATATTAAGACAATATAATCAGTGTATAAGAAAAGAAGTTAAGTGGAGGCGCAGTAACAAGTAAATTCAACTTTATATTAACCTATGAAGACCATATAAACATGAAAACTGCACATAAATTACACTAGTGCATAGACACAAACTAAACAACCACATAGATTAAATGTAATTCTGATAAAAATGAAATTGCTATAATGATCAGTTCAAGAAATGAACTGATAGTGGTGTGTAAAAGGACAGAGATATTGCCTGTTTGGGTGGATGCTGTCTGGATTGCAGCTGTTGGCTGTCAGTTCCTGCGAAGTCCTTCCTCTCTGGGGTTAACACCAGATAGTTCCTGCTTCAGGGCTGGATCGGGCGTATACAGTGTTGGGACTCACTTCCTCCGTGAGTAAGCGGGGGTTGTAGGTCTCCTTGGCATGCGCCGTCAGATGTACAGTGCTGGGTGTCTACAAGTTACCACCTCCGGTTAGACTTCCACAGTTACATTCTTCCACACAAACACAGGCTCTGTAGATTCCCAGTTTGTATTATGGGAGGCTCACAAAGCGACGCTGAGGGGCATACTAATTAGCACCACAGCTAGGAGAAAACGGGAAAGGGACTCAAAAATTATGAAGCTTCAATCGAGATTACATTCCCTTACATCACTCCATAAGAGTAACCCAGACCCGCAAACCCTACAAGAATTGAAAGATACCAAAATTGAACTAAACATGTTGTTGACCTCCAGGGCAGATAACGCGCTGAGTTGGTCTAAGAGGAAATTTTACGAAAAAGCGAACAGGCCGGATACTATGCTGGCTCGAGCGTTAAGAGACAGACAAGTGAAGTTTAATATCCAAGCTATACGCTTATAATCAGGTACCTCCACGGCCAACCCTAAGAAAATAGTAGAAGAATTTGGTTCGTTCTATGAAACACTATATAATGGAGAGAAAGTGGCACATAACGCTAAAACGAGCGAGAAGCTGAGAGATTTCTTAGCCAGCTCCAAACTAGGGAGATTGACAGAGGCAGAGAGAGAGGCCATGGGCGCTGATTTCACTATAGAGGAGGTGTCACAAGCCATTAAGGAACTCAAACCCTCAAAAGCCCCAGGGCCAGATGGCTTCTCGGGGCTATACTATAAGAAATTTGCCAAAGTACTAGCCCCTAGGTTGCTCCACGTGTTCAATGCAATATTAGCAGGAGCCCCCATCCCCAGAGAGATGTTACAGGCGTCTATATCATTAATCCATAAACCAGGTAAAGATCCGCTGGACTGCAAAAGTTATAGGCCCATATCCCTAATCAATACTGATATTAAAATATACGCTAAACTATTGGCCAATAGATTATGTCTAATCCTACCCAGACTTATACACCCAGATCAGGTCGGATTCATTAAAGGCAGACAGGCAGCGGACAATACCCGGCGATTTATTGATCTGGTAGAATTGGCCACTAAAAATAACACACAAAGTATGCTGTTAAGTCTGGATGCAGAAAAAGCTTTTGATAGGATAGACTGGCCTTACCTGAAGGAGACGCTTGCGGCATTTGGCTTTGGGGATCAGGTGAGTAGAGCGATTCTCTCGCTGTACTCAGGACCTACCGCCAGGGTAATACACCAGGGCTTTCCATCTCTCCCCTTTCAAATTAAGAGTGGCACGAGACAGGGATGCCCATTATCCCCTCTCCTGTTCGCTCTATGTATAGAACCACTGGCGGCGCAAATTAGAGGCAACCCGGACATCTCAGGGTTAAACGTATATTCTCAAACACATAAAGCGGCCCTGTACGCAGATGATATCCTACTAATTATTTCAAAGCCCCTCACCTCCTTGCCAAACCTATTGGATTTATTGGACAGATTCTCGAGCATTTCGGGATTTAAAATAAATCAAGCTAAATCTGAAGCCCTCAACATCAATCTCCCTAGACACGTAGAGAAGTTATTGCAACTGAATTTTAACTTCCACTGGCAACAGAAATACATAAAATATCTAGGAGTCCACATAGCCAAGAACACCAAAGACATCTACAATGCAAATTACCCCAACCTAATTCGGACGTTGATAGCTGACCTCCATAAATGGTCCTCTATACGAATATCCTGGATAGGTAGGATACATAGCGTCAAAATGAACCTACTCCCCCGTATCCTATACCTTTTCCAGACGTTACCAGTGCCACTCAGACTGAAGGATTTGCTCTCACTTCAGTCTGCAATCTCTAAATTTATCTGGGGAGGGAAAAAACCGAGAGTCAACAAATTAAATATGAAAAGATCTGTCCTAGCAGGGGGCCTAGCGGTACCCTGCCTGCTCTCATATTACAAAGCGGCTCAATTAAGCCAAATTGTTCAATGGCAATCCAGTCCACATTTAAAACGGTGGGTGGAATTGGAGAGTGCTGCCTGCGCTCCTTTAAAAATACGCAACTTGATTTGGCTACCTAAAACAGCACGACGATCTGCTAACATGCCGCTTTCCTCAATGACCAACTCGTTGTCTATCTGGGAGGCTAATATGACTAAATACTCTCTCACAACGAGTAATTCTTCGATGTCCCCAATTTGGAACAATCCCAAGTTCGCTCCTGGCCTTCTGGAGGGAGATGCATCAATTTGGAAACATAAAGGTTATATACGAATTAAAGATCTGGAGGGTTACAATAGCAAGATTAAAACGTTTGATCACGTCAGAGAAGAAAAAGATATACCCCACTCAGAATTTTTTAGGTACCTCCAGCTTCGAGCATTTTATAACAAATTTGCCCCATACCCCCCCCTGACGTCATTCGAAAAGCTCTGTCTGGCCGAGACCGACACAAAGGGACTCACATCACAATTGTACAAGGAAGTAGTTGATTCTGCGAGCTTTAGACAGCAGCCACCGTCATTTAGAACCCAATGGGAAAGAGACCTGGGAGAGACATTAGAAGATGACGAGTGGAACGCTATATATATGGCCACGGCAAAAAGCTCCATATGTACCACACTAAAGGAGAACGCATATAAGGTCCTAATGCGGTGGTACCTCACCCCAATGAAATTAGCCAAGTTCGTGCCTGGATCCTCCTCACTATGCCTCCGGCAGTGCGGAGGATCGGCCGATCTGTTACATATGCTGTGGTCTTGCCCGCGGATCTCCCCACTATGGGAAGAAATTAGACATTGGATACAGAGAGTCTTCGACCTCACTATTCCCCCAGACCCATGGCTATTCCTCTTGAATAGACCACTAACGGGCCTGTCCAAAGCAAACAATAAACTAATAGCACATTTTGCAATAGCCACACGGAGCGAGATAGCAGCACTATGGAAACGCCCCGAAATTCCAAGTATCCCAAAGATTCGAAATCGATTGTGGTTTATCTGCCAGATGGAAAAGTTGACGAGTCTAGTTAACGACACTGGCACCAATTATCTCAAAGTATGGACGCCTTGGCTGGCGCAGACGGATATCCCCGGGGTTGAGAGGAACACAATCTGGCTGTGATAGATGAAGGTGCGTTCTCCTTTAGGAGCGGAAACTCAGCTCACGACGACTACACAGACAAATAGACAGAACGCCTACAGAGGTGTTAAACTGGAGAGGACGCAACCCACAAAGAACCTTACTAGGAGCGGTGAAGAGACCTAGCACGAGTCGATGCTCCTCTTCCGGCCACGCCCCCCCTTTACCCCCTTCCTACCCGCCTCCTTTTTTTTTTTTTTTTTTTTCGTTTGTTTTTTTTTTTTTTTTTTTTCTTTATTGATTTTGTGTTTGTCAATTTGAATCAATCGTACTATGTGAATTATGTTATTATCTTTATTGCTAGTCTACCCAAAACAATCCGGTCGAGTAGGGCCCGAAAAACCGGGATATGTCTCACAAGCTGACATACGGTACTGTCTATAGCGGAGATTAACACTAAAAATGAATGTAATGTATACTGTATTCTGTATCACTTGTTTGGAAAAATGCAATAAAATTAAGTTACAAAAAAAAAAGACTTCCACAGTTACTAGATTCCGGTAAGGACAGGCAGCAGTCTGGTCAGCCTAATCAGCAGCAGGATATTCACCTCATGGCTTCCTCTGCCACTCTGTACACTGGACTCAATGCTGGCTCCTCCTATGCGTTTCATCACGTGATGTGATCCCTGATGAAGTCACATCACGTGATGAAATGCGTAGGAGGAGCGCGGACACTGAACTGTGAGAGGGGACTTCTTGAGCATCGTGGATATATCAGGTTGTATTAATCCGGAATTACACTGCCATGGTTGTGAGATCTACCTACACATTCAATCTCTATATGTGATTGTCATGTGTTTTGACTGGATACAAGTATGTCTGGAGAAATATGATATCGCATTATTTATGGGTATATATAGGTGTTGATGATGATATATTGCACTAAATGATACAAAACATTTTTGCTATCAGTACCTGTGGTATTTTCTCTAAGAGACAACTGTGTAAATTGCCTACAAAGGTTTCCCCTCCTACAATCAAACAATAAGTACTGTGACTAAGGAATTGGTGTGTGCACTACATATAGACATGGATCTAGCAAACTGTTGTGAAGTATTTGAAGGTGATTCTTAAAGAATTAACACACACAGTGTTTACTAATCAAACACACATATATATTCCTTGATATGGTTTTTATGTGTTACAGGGTGAGATTGTACATCTATATAACCATTGATGCATCATTTTGTATACTTTATGTCCTCCACTCAAACACATAAGAAGAGATACACAGTCTGTCAGTCACAACTGTTTTGGATAATTAGAGTCCCGCATTCACTCCCTGTTTCTTTTATATAAGATAATTTTTGTTCCTTTGTATATATGTTCAATAAAGTATTTTAGATTATATTTAGTGAGTGGCTGTAGGGTTGACTCCCAAGGATTGACTTTTTCCTAGCCCTTTAATGGTAATAGTGAGTGCACATAGGATTCTTTTTTGGTTACCTCATTAACCTCCCTCCTTCCGTATGTTCCTATTACTCCCGTATGCACCCTATATATGTATATATTTTCCATACATTTGGAGAGCGGCAGCACCCTCTTCCTCTGTATAGTATACACCTACAAAGAATCTCTTTCACCAATTTTTGGAGGATTTTCCATATATTCATCTTTCAATTGGACATTATATATTGGATGTTTCAATAGAATCATGCATGACACATGAGGTAAACTAGTACTGAGCCGTTTTTAGGGATTGCATCAAGTATCAGTGGTTATTTATTTATGTTTTTTTATATTTATCATTTTGCACATTAGGATTGTAAGCAACTGTATTGTCTAATACTCTCATCATCATTATTCACTTGTGATTTATGCACTCTGGAGGATCCCTCCTTTGCAACACCACCTCCCTGGTATCTACAGTTTTAAGTAGTCTGTGTATTATTAGCACACCCATCTTGCACTCCAGGTGTTTTCACCAGTGCAATATCTTTTTCTATAATCAGTGTATACTCACTAATGAAATTATCACAATAACATATGTCTAGGCCAACTATTAAAACTGAACATATGAAAAAAAAATTACAAAAAAGCAAAAATGATAAAGAATTCCCACAACAATAATTCAGAATATAAGAAAAAACAAAATCTATGCAATAAGACATAAAAAATTATAACTATTATAAGGACTTAAACATACTCCACATATAGAAGAGTACTTCATATTGGGAAAGCACTACATATTTGAAAAAAGGCTCAATATTATTCATAGTAAATGAATGATAATATACGCAAGATATACATGCCACATTATAAATCGATTTAATGAGGATATAACAATAATCAATGTTGCAGCTATATATTAATAGCATAAATCAGTTAAACACTGAGCCCTAATCTGGAACATCATCATATCTAAATATAATGAAAATAAAAAGCTGAGGAATGGATGGAAAGGAAAAGGGGGAAGGGGGTGGAGGGGTAGGTGGGAGGGAGGGGTAGGTGGGAGGGAGGGGTAGGTGGGAGGGAGGGAGGGGAGAAATGGAGAACAGGGAAAAAAAGGGAGGGAAGGAGAGGGAATGATGATGAAGACAAGAATGAAGAAAAAACAGAAACCTCATGATGACATAGATTTGAAAGACAAGAACACGATGTAACTCCCAGTCTGTATTAATCCCTGCTGGGTATAAAGTAGTCAACATAAATAGCCAATACATTTGTCTTTTATTTAAATGGTTAAGGCAATTCCCTTTTCTAACATGAAGCTGAATATGTTCAATGACGCTAAAAGATAACAATTTAGGGTCGCCCTGTGGACAACTAGTGTAATGCAGAAAAAAGACAACAGAAATTTGATCATAAAAAATGCTGATAAGGGTGGAGCGATAGTCATTCAGAACATTGTAGACTATCGCGATGAAGCCATTGGACAATTATCTGATCATCAGTCTTATTTCAAACTGAAGACCGATCCCACCACGACTTTTTCATCTCAATTGAAAACAATTTTAGACCTAGGAGTTATTCTCTAAGTCTTAGATGAAAAGGAACAAGCCTTCCTGTCTGTCAACGACCCTGTCATTCCCATTTTCCCCATCTCCCAAAGATCCATAAAACTCTGATTAGGCCTCCTGGGAGGCCTATGATTGCGAGTATTGGATCTTTTGGAGATGGTCTTTCCAGATACATAGATTATTTTTTTACAGACGATTGTCTATAGTTTACCGTCCTTTTGGGGGGACTCCACGGATCTACTCAATGCCTTACACAATTTTTCTTGGTCTTCTAATTACACTTGGATTACACTTGACGTCACCTCACTCTACACTATTATTGATCACCAGCATGGCATTTCAGCCATACAATATTATTTGGGCACGTCTCACATTTCACCTGCACAGAGCACTTTCATTATTGAATCCATATTATTTTACAATCACGGATTGGATCCCAGCAGCCAATCCAATTCCCCCTCGCTCCGATGCCCCCCATTCCGATTTCCCCCCTCTGCTCCGATTCTCCTGTTCTGATTTCCCCCCTTGCTCCGATTTCCCTCGTGTCTATTTGTGCCTGTGTGTGCCTGTGTGCCTGTGCGCCTGTGTGCGCCTGAGTGCCTATGCGTGGGGATGAGAGGCTGAGTGCCTGTGAGAGGGGCTGAGTGCCAGTGCGAGGGGCCGAGGGGCCGTCTGCAGTGCTGCGCTGTTTGTGTCTGTGTGATGGTCCCGCCCCCTCTCGTCATGGCCGTGCCCCCCCACCCATTTTGGCCATGCCCCCCCCATGCCGGAAAAATTTCACTGCAGACCGCAGATCGCGGTGCAGTGATTTGCACGCGCCGCCGGCAAGCAAGGCGGCCATGCAGGCGCGTGCAGCGGGGCCTTAGCCTTAGTATAGAATTTAGTAAATTCTTCCGCAAATTTTTTGTCATTATAAATTATCTCACCAGCCCTATTTTTGATTACTCTTATTTGGGATCTTTTTTGAATTCCCCTTAACTTGCTAGCTAGAAGTCTATCAGCCTTGTTACCCTTATCGTAGAACCAGCTGGATCTGCCTTACGTAACTCATGGTAGCGGTAAGGATTTTGTAGGTTTTCCTGGATGAATTGGCTTTGTGTTGCCGTTCTAACTGTATGACTTTATTCGTCAAATCTTTGTATAATTTTAATTTAACCTGTTTCCAGTGGGAAAAAATAGAGATAAAATTACCCCTGATTGCTGCCTTATGGGCTTCCCATAGAACCGCCGGAGATGTAACAGAGTTAAGGGTAAAATATTCGGTAAGGGCTTTTTTGATTTCCCTCTCAATTTCTGGGTGATTTAGTAAAGAGTCATTTAACCTCCAGTGAAATTAATTTGATTTCACAAATGGTACAGAGAGGGATAAAGAAATTGGTGCGTGGTCAGACCAGGAGATAGGTCCAATGTCTGACTTTATAGAGGCCTCTAGAACATTCTTAGTTACCAATAAATAATCTATGCGCGAGTAGGACTGGTGAGGGGCGGAGAAGAAAGTGTAGTCTCTTTGGCCCTGATGCTGTGATCTCCAAGCGAAATCCCTAGTAACTTCCCTACATTTTTTCCACATTTTTTGGGTGAATGTCGTGTGTGATCGGCTCAGGGTGGACGATCTATCCTCGTTAGGGTTAAGGACCATGTTCAAATCCCCGCCTACAATCTTCGAAGAAAGATACGTGGGTTCAACAGCATATAGGTCTGTTTTTAGAAAATCCATCTGGTTTTCATTTGGCGCATATAGATTGATCAAAGTGACTGCTGCCCCAGAGAGCGAGCAATATACCACTAGAAATCTACCCCCTGGGTCCGTGGTCATCTTTTCCACATTGAATGGGACCCCTTGACGGATTAGAATAGCAACTCCTCGTTTTTTACTACTAAATGATGAGTAAAATCCCAGTGGGAAGACACTTCTGAATGTATAAGGCTGGTCCTGGGCAGCAAAGTGTGTCTCCTGGAGAAATATAATAACCCCCCGTGATCTTTTCAGTTTCTGGATGGCCAATCTTCTATTTCTATTGTTCTGAAGACCATTCATGTTTAGGGATACTAGTTTAATTGAGGTTTGGTTAGCCATGAAATCTATGGGGGGGGGGGGCATAGGGCCTTGGGACCTCTCTTCTTCCACTGGTTGATTTTTCATCATAGCGTCAAAAACTAGATTATTTGTCAGAGTAAATATAGAGGTTCTTACATGCAGCTCGGTATCGGCAGGCCGGAGAGGGGGCGGAGGAGGGGTGGGGAGGTTGGAGGAAAGGTCAGGGGTAAAGACCTGCTGGGACAGTAGCAGCAGGTAAGAGAAAAGAAAGAAAAGGTCTAGGTGAGACCCTAATAGCAAGCAACCGGTCATACTAACGATCGGTTTTTGGGCTTAGGGAGCTTTGGGGGTGGTCTCGGTGACGGTGGCACGTGGGCTTGGAAGGTCCAGGACCCACAAACAAGAGCAACATATACTTTTCCCTTTGTTTCTCAATGAAACAGGGGAAGGGCCTACTCGGGGGGGGGGGAGGGGAGGGAAATGGAGGGAAGGGGGAGGGGGAAGGGGAGGGAGAGGGGGAGGAAAAGGGGAGGGGAAGATGGGGAGGGGAGGAAAAGGAGGGGGCAGATAGCAGCATTTCAAGCCCACATTTATATATTTGACAGTTTAGAACACTGATACAGATGACTACCTCAGGCAAGCACTACCCCATACAGCATTTCTTTGTTGCAATGTAGTTCTCAATTCAAAACCTCTTACCAGAGGGGGTGGCAGAGTGGATAAGGGTCATGGGGGTTTAAACTGGAAGGGAAATAAGTGGGGTGGGGAAGAAAGGGGGGGAGAGGGTCAGCATTTCAAGCCCACATTTATAGTTATGACCCTTGAGCACTAGTATACAGTAGTTAATCAATCCATATAGGTATTGCACATATGTATCAATGTACCCTTGCAGCGGTATAGTTCACAGTTAAGAGCCACCTTTCTGATGGGAGCGGCAGTGGGTATGAAGATCATGTGGGGATCATTCGAGAAGGGAAATAAGTGGGGTGGGGGAGGGTGGAGGGGGGGAGAAGGGGGGAGGGGGAAGAGAGGGGAGAGGGAGAGTGGGGAGGGGGGCGGGAGGGGGAGGGTGGGAGGGGGGTGATAGGAGGGGAATGGGAGGGGGGATAGCAGGGGCAGCAGATTAACAGTAATTCAAACCTTCATTATAGGGCATTTCTAAGTCTATCGCCTGGAGCGTTTCAGGAGAATAACTTGTTTAGCCAAACAATGCAAATAGCGGCAATCTTTTGCTCTGTTTAACTTTTTGGAGCCAACCTGACAATCTGTAAGGGGACAATGGTAGGAACAGAGAACATAGCAGGTTCAGTCGGGGATGGAAACGGGGGGATGGGAAGGTCGGGGGTGGGGGAAGGGCGTGATGAAACAGCATTTCAACCATATTGCAAACTTACAACTCTTAGGGCCTCATGCAGAGAGCAGCGCTATTTAAAATTGGAGAGGGGAATAAAATGTAGCTTTAATGGAGAGTTTTTTTTCTCCATATGCAGAAAGGGCATAAAACTGCATTTAGAATCCTTTCTACATATGGAGAGTTTCAACCGGCGATATGTGCGCTGGTGAAACATGTTTTAAAAAAAGCGCGTTTTTTTTTTTCCTTCTCCCTCTGGCCGCCGACCTCCAGCTTCCAGCCAAGTTTTTTTGGCGGAGGTAAATTGAGAATTTCTCTCCATGTTATTGGCGCGATCAGCCACTAGATGGCAATCGCGCCTTTCTGAATAGGGATATTTTTACATGAGGGGAGATTTAGGTTCTCGCCGGTAGCAAGCCGAGATTAAAAAAAAAAAAAGCTTTTTTTAAAACTCGCCAGTACCTGACGTTCTACAGGCATTTCTCTCCAATTAATGCCGCTATTCATCTTACCGCTGCTCTCTGCATGAGGCCCTTAGTCTAGTACTAAAAACACAAGTATAGACATTTGATTTACACAGACAATTCTGAAGCCAGTGGAAAAGAGCAGGGGAACAAGGGGGAAAGGTGGGGGAGGCAGGGAAAGGGGGGGGCAAGCCGAGAGGGGGAGGACAGGGGACCAAGGCAAGTGGGCAAGTGGGGGTCCTATTATATACATATTTATTTTGACTAAATGAAAGCCGGACTGTTTCCAGTAACTGGGGACTTCTCCCTAGAAAATCTCTGGGTAGATAGTCTGGGCCGGGCTTCGGTAGAGTCGCACCGCACTGTTGACTAAAACAGTTCAAGCCCAGTCTGCGATAGCCTCATATTTCCCCCGGTAATAGCAAGACATCTCGGGTCAGGGTCAGAGTCTCCCCCCCCCCCCCCCCACACACCCCCCAAATCCCAACACAGACTGTTTGTGGCGGCATCCATGTTTAGCTGAGGCCTCTTCTTCATCACGCGGTCCTCTCCAGAGCGGGGACTCCCAACGGAGCAATGGAAATGAGGCGTCAAACCAGCCCAAACCACCCACCCTCCACCCGGCCACCATCTAGACAGGTGACGGAACCATCGCCAATCCTCGGGCTCATCTAGCATCGTTGCTCGGCTTCCTCTCCACATCTGCCCGTTTAAACAGGGACTTCGACAGTGGGACTCCATCGGACGGGTGTAAGGAATCTGGGGACATGCCGTCCACAGCATGCCCCCTCCTTACCTCTTCAGACTCCCGCGGCTCTGGC
Organism: Ascaphus truei; assembly: GCA_036426205.1. Lineage (NCBI taxonomy): Eukaryota > Metazoa > Chordata > Amphibia > Anura > Ascaphidae > Ascaphus > Ascaphus truei. The sequence continues at coordinate 160,214 of CM071571.1, read as the reverse complement.
TGCCTCTGCCTCCCACGCTGCCATGCTGGTGGTCCCGCCTCCCGCTCCTCCGCGGCTCTCTCCTTCGTCACCTCCAAACCCTCTGAAGCGTGCGAGCGTCACTAATTTATTCACTGCATACTCCTCCCACTGCCTACGCGGGATCCACGGCCGTCCCGCTCAGCTGCAACGAACATTGCAATCTCCCTCTGTCCTATCACAAAGGACTTTCCTGGACACCCCTGCCATACCTCCTCCGCTTATTGGTCTACCTCACTATATTACCCCTGTAGCTCCTCTGCAACCTCGCACTGCATAGTTCCGTTTGGCTCGTGCTGATTGAATCCTGTGCCCAGCTCTCTCTAGTTTCAGATCTCGTTAGCGGCCCGTCTTGTCTTCGTATCCCCTCTGACTCCCCGACCTCGGCTATTCCTCGACCTCACATACCTCTCGGACTCATGGACATGGCTCACGGACATCTACTACCCGGACCTCTCCATCCCCTGACCCACGGCTTCGGACTTCACTATGCTACACTCTCTACGCCGGATTTGGTAAGTACTTGTAAGGAATCCGCTCCGCGGTTTACTGGTTGCTTTACCGTGCAGACGCAATGATTACTCAGAGGGAGTGTGTAGCTTTTTGGTGAGTGAATCCAGGCTGCAGCAAACATAGAGAGGGTGCTCCAGGCTGCCACAAGTCTGCACGGTAAAGCAACCAGTAACCGCGGAGCGGATTCCTTACAAGTACTTACCAAATCCGGCGTAGAGAGTGTAGCATAGTGAAGTCCGAAGCCGTGGGTCAGGGGATGGAGAGGTCCGGGTAGTAGATGTCCGTTGAGCCATGTCCATGATCCGAAGGTATGTGAGGTCGAGGAATAGCCGAGGTCGGGGAGTCAGAGGGGATACGAAGACAAGACGTGGCCGCTAACGAGATCTGAAACTAAGAGAGCTGGGCACAGGATCATCAGCACGACCAAACGGAACTATGCAGTGCGAGTTTGCAGAGGAGCTACAGGGGTAATATATGAGGTAGACCAATAAGCGGATGAGTATTGGCAGGGGTGTCCCGGAAAGTCCTTTGTGATAGGACAGAGGGAGATTGCAATGTTTCGTTGCAGCTGAGCGTGGACGGCCGTGGTCCCGCGTAGGCAGTGGGAGGAGTATGCAGTGAATAAATTAGTGCCGCTCGCACGCTTCAGAGGGTTTGGAGGTGACGAAGGAAGAGCCCGCGGAGAGCTGGGATCGGGACCCACCACATGGCAGCGTGGAGGCAGGCAGCCAGAGCCCGCGGGAGTCTGAGAGGTAAGGAGGGCATTGCTGTGGACCGGCATGTCCCCAAGATTCCTTACAACAACCCGTCGATGGAGTCCCACTGTCGCAGTCCCTGTTTAAAACGGCAGATGTGGAGAGGGAAGCCGAGCAACGATGCTAGATGAGCCCGAGATGGCGATGGTTCCGTCACCTTCTAGATGTGGCCGGGTGGAGGGTGGGTGGTTTGGGCTGTTGTGACGCCTCATTTCCATTGCTCCGTTGGATTCCCCGCTCTTGAAGGACCGCGTGATGAGAGATGCCTCAGCTCTAAACATGGATGCCGCCACAAACAGTCTGTGTTGGGATTTGGGGTTGTTGTGGGGGTGTGGGGGGGGGGGGGAGACTCTGACCCTGACCCGAGATGTCTTGCTATTACCGGGGAAATATGCGGCTATCGCAGACTGGGGCTTGAACTGTTTTTAGGTCAACAGTGCGGTGCGACTCTACCCGAAGCCCGCCCAGACTATCTACCCAGGAGATTTTCTAGGGAGAAGTCCCAGTTACTGGAAACAGTCCGGCTTTCATTTAGTCAAATAAATATGTATATAATAGGAACCCCCACGTGCCCACTTGCCTTGGTCCCCTGTCCCTCCCCCTCTCCGGCTTGCCCCCCCTTTCCCTGCCTCCCCCACCTTTCCCCCCCTTGTTCCCACTGCTCTTTTCCACTGGCTTCAGAATTGTCTGTGTAATTCAATGTCATACTTGTGTTTTTAGTACTAGACTAAGGCCTCATGCAGAGATCAGCGTAAGATGATAAGCGCATTAATGGAGAGAAATGCCTGTAGAAAACGTCCAGGTACTGGCGAATTTTGAAAAAAAAGCTTTTTTTTTTTTAATCTCGGCTTGCTACCGGCGAGAACCTAATCTCCCCCTCATGTAAAATATCCTATTCAGAAAGGCGCGATTGCCATCTAGTGGCTGATCGCGCCAATAACATGGAGAGAAATTCTCAATTTAACCTCCGCCAAAAAAAACTTGGCGGAAGCTGGAGGTCGGCGGCCAGAGGAGAAGGAAAAAAAAAAAACGCGCTTTTTTTAAAACATGTTTCACATTTTCAACCAGCGCACATATCGCCGGTTGAAACTCTCCATATGTAAAAGGATCTAATGCAGTTTTATGCCCTTTTCTGCATATGAGAAAAAAAACTCTCCATTAAAGCTACACATTTTATTCCCCCTCTCCAATTTCAAATAGCGCTGCTCTCTGCATGAGGGCCCTAAAGTTGATAAGTTTGCAATAGGTGTTGAATGCTGTTCATCACCGCCCTTCCCCCACCCCGACCTTCCCATCCCCCCGTTTCTCATCCCCACTGAACCTGCTATTTTCTCTGTTCCTACCTTGTGCCCCTTAAAGATTGTCAGGTTGGCTCCAAAAAGTTAAACAGATCAAAAGATTGCCGCTATTTGCATTGTTTTGGCTAAACAAGTTATTCTCCTGAAACGGCTTCCAGGCGATAGACTTGAAATGCCCTATAATAAGGTTTTGAATTACTGTTAATCTGCTGCCCCTGCTATCCCCCCTCCCATTCCCCTCCTATCACCCCCACTCCCCACCCTCCCCCTCTCTCCCCCTCCCTCCCCCACTCTCTCCTCTCGCCCTCTCTTCCCCCTCCCCCCTCTTCCCCCCCCTCCACCCTCCCCCACCCCACTTTTTCCCTTCTCGAATTTCCCACATGATCTTCATACCCCCTGCCGCTCCCATCAGAAAGGTGGCTTCTTAACTGTGAACTATACCGCTGCAAGGGTAACATTTGATACATATGTGCAATACCTATATGGATTTATTAACTACTGTATACTAGTGCTCAAGGGTCATAACTATAAATGTGGGGCTTGAATTGCTACCCTCCTCCCCCCCTTTCTTCCGCCGACCCCACTGTATTCCCTCCATTTAACACCCCCATGACCCTTATCCACTCGGTGCCACCCCTGGTAAGAGGTTTTGAATTGAGAACTACATTGCAAACAAAGAAATGCTGTAGGGGTAGTTGCTTGCCTGAGGTAGTCATCTGTATCAGTGTTCTAAACTGTCAAATATATAAATGTGGGCTTGAAATGCTGCTATCTGCCCCTCCTTTTCCTCCCCTCCCCATCTTTCCCCTCCCCTTTTCCTCCCCCTCTCCCCTCCCCTTCCCCCTCCCCCTCTCCCTCCATTTCCCTCCCTTCCCCCCCCCCGAGTAGGCCCCTTCCCCTGTTCATTGAGAAACAAAGGAAAAAGTATATGTTTGCTCTTTGTTTTGTGGGTCCTGGACCTTCCAAGCCCACGGCCACCCAGTCACCGAGACCGACCCCCAAAGCTCCCAAGCCCCAAAAACCGATCGTTAGTATGACCGGTTTCTTGCTATTAGGGTCTCACCTAGACCTTTCTTTCTTTTTCTCTTACGGCTGGCTACTGGTCCCAGCAGGTCTTTTAACCCCCCCTGACCTTTCCTCCAACCTCCCCACCCCTCCTCCTCCCCCTCCCTGTCCTGCCGATACCGAGCTGCATGTAAGAACCCTCTATATTTACTCTGACAATATCTAGTTTTTGACGCTATGATGAAAATCAACCAGTGGAAAAGAGAGGTCCCAAGGCCCTATCCCCCCCCCCCCCCCATAGATTTCATGGCTAACCAAACCTCAATTAAACTAGTATCCCTAAACATGAATGGTCTTCAGAACAATAGAAATAGAAGATTGGCCATCCAGAAACTGAAAAGATCACGGGGGGTTATTATACATTTCTCCAGGAGACACACTTTGCTGCCCAGGCCGCAGCCTTATACATTCAGAAGTGTCTTCCCACTGGGATTTTACTCATCATTTAGTAGTAAAAACGCGGAGTTGCTATTCTAAATCCGCAAGGGTGTCCATTCAATGTGGAAAAGATGACCACGACCCAGGGGTAGATTTCTAGGGTATATTGCTCGCTCTCTGGGGCAGCTAGTCACTTTTGATCAATCTATAGCGCCAAATGAAAACCAGATGGATTTTTAAAACAGACCTTATGCTGTTGAACCCACGTATCTTCTTCTTCTTCGAAGATTGTAGGCGGGATTTGAACAGGTCCTTAACCCTAACGAGGATAGATCGTCCACCCTGAGCCTAATCACACACACGACATTCACCCAAAAAATGTGGAAAAAATGTGGGAAGTTACTAGGGATTTCGCTTGGGATCACAGCATCAGGCAAAAGACTACACTTTTCTTCTCCGCCCCTCACCAGTCCTACTCGCCCATAGATTATTTATTGGTAACTAAGAATGTTCTAGAGGCCTCTATAAAGATCAGACCATTGGACCTATCTCCTGGTCTGACCACGCCACCATTTCTTCTTTATCCCTCTCTGTACATTTTGAAATCAAATTAATTTCACTGGAGGTTAATGACTCTTTACTAAATCACCCAGAAATTGAGAGGGAATCAAAAAGCCCTTACCGAATATTTTACCCTTAACTCTGTTACATCTCCGGCGGTTCTATGGGAAGGCCCATAAGGCAGCAATCAGGGTAATTTTATCTCTATTTTTCCCCACTGGAAACAGGTTTAAATTAAAATTATACAAAGATTTGACGTATAGTCAACATGAGAACGGCAACACAAAGCCAATTCATCCAGGAAAACCTACAAATCCTTACCGCTACCATGAGTTACGTAAGGCAGATCCAGCTGGTTCTTTTTTTTTTTTTTTTTTTTTTTTTTTTTGTGTTTTTTTTTTTGTTTTTTATTTTTTTTTTTTTTTTTTTTTTCTTTTTTTTCCTAGTTTTTTTTTTTTGGCTTTGAGCAATGTTTTGTTTGGTCATTTTTGTATTTTTGTTTTGTTTTTTATATTTTGGTTTTTTTTTTTTCAGTGCTTTTTGTTTTTTTATTTTTTTATGGTTTTTATTGGTTTTTTTTTATTTATCTTTATTTTTTTTTTTTTTTTTTTTTTTTTTTTCGTTATTTTATTTTTGTTTTTTCTTTTTTATTGTTTCGTTTTTTTTTTTTTTAGTTATTTTTGTTTGTTGCCTAGTTTTTTCTATAAGGGTACAAGGCTGATAGACTTCTAGCTAGCAAAGTTAAGGTGAATCAAAAAGATCCAATAAGGATAATCAAAAATAGGGCGGTGAGATAATTTATAATGACAAAAAATTTGCGGAGAATTTACTAAATTCTATACTAAGCTAAGCCCCGGCCCTGCGCGCGCTGCATGGCCGCCTTGCTTTGCCGGCGGCGCTTGCAAATCACTGCAACCGCGATCTGCGGTCTGCAGTGAAATTTTTCCGTCATGGGGGGGGCATGGCCAAAATGGGTGGGGGGGCACGGCCATGAGAGGGGGCGGGACCATCACACAGACACAAAACACGCAGCACTGCAACGGCCCTCGGCCCCTCGCACTGGCACTCAGCCCCTCTCACAGGCACTCGCCTCTCATCCCACGCATAGGCACTCAGCGCACACAGCCACAGGCACACAGCACACACAGGCACAATAGACACGAGAAAGTCGGAGCAAGGGGAAATCAACCAAGAATCGGAGCAGAGGGGAAATCGGAATGGGGGCATCGAAAACGCGAGGGGGAATTGGAGCTGCTGGGATCCAATCCGTGATTGTAAAATAATATGGATTCAATAATGAAAGTGCTCTGTGCAGGTGAAGTGTGAGACGGTGCCCAAATAATATTGTATGGCTGAAATGCCATGCTGGTGATCAATAATAGTGTAGATTGAGGTGACGTCAAGTGTATCCAAGTGTAATTAGAAGACCAAGAAAAATTGTGTAAGGCAATTGAGTAGATCCGTGGAGTCCCCCCAAAAGACGGGTAAACATAGACAATCGTCTGTTAAAAAATAATCTTGTATCTGGAAGACATCTCAACAAGATCCAATACTCCATCATAGGCCCTCCCAGGAGCCTAATCAAGTTTATGGATCTTTGGAGATGGGAAAATGGGAAGACAGGGTCGTTGACAGACAGGAAGCTTTTTTCCTTTCATCTAAGACTTAGAGAACTACCCTAGGTCTAAAATTGTTTTCAATTGAGATGAAAAAGTCGTGGTGGTCGGTCTTCAGTTTGAAATAGACTGATGCTCATATAATTGTCCATGGCTTCATCGCGATAGTCTACAATATTTCTGATGTACTATCGCTCCACCTTATCACATTTTTTATGATCAAATTCCTGTGTCTTTTTTCTGCATTACACTAGTTGTCCACAGGGCGACCCTAAATTGTTATCTTTTAGCTTCATTGAACATATTCAGCTTTCATGTAGAAAAGGGAATGCCTTAACCATTTAAATAAAGACAAATGTTATTGGCATTTATGTGACTACTATAACCCAGCAGGGATTAATTACAGACTGGGGAGTTACACATCGTGTCTTGTCTTTCAAATCTATGTCATCATGAGGTTTCTTTGTTTTTCTTCATTCTTGTCTTCATCATACATTCCTCTCCTTCCCTCCCTTTTTTTTCCCTGTTCTCGCCATTTCTCCCCTCCCTCCCTCCTCACCTACCCCTCCCTCCCACCTACCCCTCCCTCCCACCTACCCCTCCACCCCTTCCCCTTTTTCCTTTCCATCCATTCCTCCTTTTATTTTCATTAATATTAGATATGTGATGTTCCAGATTAGGCTCAGTGTTTGTTTTAACTGATTAATGCTATTATATATAGCTGCAACATTGATTATTTGTATATCCTCATTAAAACGATTTATAATGTGGCATGGTATATTTGCGTAATATTATCATTCATTTTACTATGAATAATATTGAGCCTTTTTTCAAATATGTAGTGCTTCCCAATATGAGTACTCTTCTATATGTGGAGTATGTATTTAAGTCCTTATAATAGTTATAATTTTTTTATGTCTTATGCAAGATTGTTTGTTTTTCTTATATTCTGAATTAATTGTTGTGGGAATTCTTTATCATTTTTGCTTTTTTGTAATTTTTTTTTCATATGAGTTTTAATAATTGGCCTGACATATGTTATTGTGATAATTTCATTAGTGAGTATACACTGATTATAGAAAAGATATGCACTGGTGAAAACACCTGAGTGCAAGATGGGTGTGCTAATAATACACAGACTACTTAAACTTTAGATACCAGGGAGGTGGTTTGCAAAGGAGGGATCCTCCAGTGGCATAATCACAAGTGAATATGATTGATGATATTAGACACTACAGTTTCTTACATCCTAATGTGCAAAATGATAAATATAAAAAAACATATAAATAACCACTGATACTTGATGCAATCCCTAAAAACGCTCAGTACTAGGTTTACCTACCTCATGTGTCATGCATGATTTTCTATTGAAACATCCAATATTAATGTCCAATTGAAAGATGAATATATGGAAAATCCTCCAAAAATTGGTGAAAGAGATTCTTTGTAGGTGTAGAATACTATCACGAGAAGAGGGTGCGGGTGGCCCGGCTCTCCAAATGTATGAAAATATATACATATATAGGGTGCATACGGGAGTAATGGACATACGGAAGGAGGGATGTTAATAGAGGTACCAAAAAGAATCCTATGTGCACTCACTATTACCATTAAAGGGCTAGGAAAAGTCAATCCTTGGAGTCAACCCTACAAGCCACTCACTAAATATAACTAAAATACTTTATTGAACATATTACAAAGGAACACAAAATTATCTTATATAAAGAAACAGGGATTGAATGCGGGACTCTAATATCCAAAACAGTTTGTGACTGACAGACTGTGTATCTCTTCTTATGTGTTTGAGTGGAGGACATAAGTATACAAAATGATGCATCAATGGTTATATAGATGTACACATCTCCCCCTGTACACATAAACAACCATATCAAGGAATATATATGTGTTTTTTGATTATTAAACACTGTGTGTGTTAATTCTTTAAGAAACATCCCTTAATACTCACAACAGTTTGCTAGATCCATGTCTATATGTAGTGCACACAACCAATTTTCCTTAGTCACGTACTTATTGTTTTGATTGTAGGAGGGGAAACCTTTGTAGGCAATTTACACAGTTTGTCTCTTAGAGAAAATACCACAGGTACTGATAGCAAAAATGTTTTGTATCATTTAGTGCATATATCATCATCAACACCTATATATACCCATAAATAATGCGATATCATATTTCCTCCAGACTATACTTGTATCGCTCAAACACATGACAATCACTATAGAGATTGAATGTGTAGTGTCATCTCACAACCATGGCAGTGTAATTATTCCGGATTAATACAACCTGATATATCCCGAGCTCAGAAGTCCCCTCTCACAGTTCAGTGTCCGCTCTCCTCCTAGCATTTCATCACGTGATGTGACTTCATCAGGGTCACATCACGTGATGAAACGCATAGGGGAGCCCATTGAGTCCAGTGTAGCAGTGGCAGAGGAACCATGAGGTGAATATCCTGCTGCTGTAGCTGACCAGACTGCTGCCTGTCCTTACCGGAATCTGTAACTGTGGAAGTCTTTTTTTTTTGTACTTAATTTTAATTGCATTTTTCCAACAAGTATTGATACAGATCATAACATTACATTCATTTTTAGTGTTTAATCTCCGCTATAGACAGTACCGTATTCACTTGTGAGACATATCCCGGTTTTTCGGGCCCTACTCGACCGATGTGTGGGTAGACTAGCAATAAAGATATAACATAATTCACATAGTACGATTGATTCAAATTGACAAACCCAAAATCAATAAAGAAAAAAAAAAAAAAAAACAACAAAAAAAAAAAAAAAAAAAGGAGGCGGGTAGGAAGGGGTAAAGGGGGGGCGTGGCCGGAAGAGGAGCATCGGACTCGTGCTAGGTCTCTTCAACGCGTCTCTAGTAAGGTTCTTTGTGTTGCGTCCTCTCCAGTTAACACCTCTGTAAGGCGTTCTGTCTATTTGTCTGTGTAGTCTTCGTAGGCAGTTTCCGCTCCTAAGAGAACGCACCTTCATCTATCACAGCCAGTTGTGTTCCTCTCAACCCCGGGGATATCCGTTCTGCCCATCCGGCGTCCATACTTTGAGATAATTGGGCCAGTGTCGTTAACACTAGACTCGTCAACTTTCCATCTGTCAGATAACCACAATCGATTTCGAATCTTTGGATACTTGGAATTTCGGGGCGTTTCCATAGTGCGGCTATCTCGCTCCGTGTGGCTATTGCAAATTGGCTATTAGTTTTTTGTTGCTTTGGACAGGGCCCGTTAGTGGTCTATTCAAGAGTTAGCCAGGGTCTGGGGGAATAGTGATGGTCGAAGACTTCTGTATCCATGTCTAATTTCCTCCCATAGTGGGGAGATCGCGGCAAACCACAGCATATTAACAGATCGGCCGATCCTCCGCACTGCCGGAGGCATAGTGAGGAGGATCGGCACGAACTTGGCTAATTCATTGGGGTGAGGTACTACCGCATTAGGACCTTATATGCGTTCTCCTTTATTGTGGTACATATGGAGCTTTTTTTGGGCCGTGGCCATATATATAGGCTTCCACTCGTCATCTCTAATGTCTCTCCCAGGTCTCTTTCCCATTAGGGTTCTAAATGACGGTGGCTGTCTGTCTAAAAGCTCGCAGAATCAACACTACTACTTCCTTGTAACAATTGTGATGTGATTCCTTTGTGTCCGGTCTCGGCCAGCAGAGCTTTTCGATGACGTCAGGGGGGGTATGGGGCAAATTTGTTATAAAATGCTCGAAGCTGGAGGTACCTAAAAAATTCTGAGTGGGGTATATCTTTTTCTTCTCTGACGTGATCCAACGTTTTAATCTTGCTATGGTAACCCCTCAATCTTTAATTCTATATAACCCTTTATGTTTCCAATTGATGCTCTCCCTCCAGAAGGCCAGGAGCGAACTTGGGATTGTTCCAATTGGGGACATTCGAAGAATTACTCGTTGTGAGAGAGTATTTAGTCCTATTAGCACCTGTGCAGCCTTTCATTGCAAACTATACTTGCATTCACTCATTAGGGGCAGTACCTTCACACCCCCGCCGGGGATTGGCCCGCTGGCCTTTAAGTATTGCTTGCCCATAATGCTCCTTGCCGAGCATAGTCCTAACTGGATGTCATCTGTTTTGCCACAAGCTCTCGCTTGTTCCCCTTTGCTGATACCAGGTCACGCCCTGCGTCCTTCAGCTTCCTTCAAGCCGCTTGTTCTCCCATGCTGATTCCAGGTTACGTCCTGCATCCTTCAGCTCCCTTCAAGCCGCTTGTTTCCTTGTGCTGATACGGAGGTATTCCCTGCGTCCTTCAGCTTCTGTTCCCCTGTGCTGAAGCAGAGGTTTCGTCCCTGCGTCCTTCAGCCTCCTGGATTCCTGCACTAAAGTAGAGGTTCGTCCCTGCGTTCTGCAGTCTCCTGGATTCCTGCACTGATGCGGAGGTTTCCCTGTATCTACAGCTTCCTGGTTCCTGGGGCCTACTCTTTCCCTAATATAGAGAGGCCGTGTCCGGGTTCCTGCGCTGAAACAGTGGATTCCCTTGCCCGCTCAGGACTTTTGCGTTGTAGCACTGGTGCACCCGTACAGCAAGACGGTGTGCCATTCTGGTCTGCCTACCATCTCCTGTGACCAGCACCATGGGCCATGGTCGTCGCTCGCGCAAAGGCCAACCCCGCGCTCCTAAGCTGAAGCGGGTCTCTCATATCTCCTTGTTGCCAAACTCCTGCATGGACAATGTTTATCCTGACGTCTCCTGTTCTGACCCTGGCTTGTACAACGACGACGCTGTCTTCTCCAATCCTGATCCTGCGACATACGACTACGAACTGCGCAACCCGGATCAGCCTGCGCGGTCTCAGGTCGGTGCTTTTACAACCCCACCTCAGCCTCGCGGTCCGGTCCTGGTTTGTGGCGAGCAGAACCTTGACAGTACTACAGCTAACCCCTTGTACGCACAACCTTTGGACACGCTACCAATCCACACCCCGGGCACGTCCTCACTGCTGTGGGTGCGTGGTCTACTCACTTCCCACCTCAATATTGGGGACTGGTCGGTTTTGCGGGTAGCACAGCGTGACATTATGTAAAGCCCATCAAACGCAGACCCCCCTGAGGTGGGTCAAGTACTGACGGTCCTTGCACAACACTGCCAATTCCTCGGAGACCAAGTAGCCACTCTCATGCAGCACCTTGCAAACCTATCCCTCCAGGAACCACAGCCCAGGCTACTTCGCCCCTCGACTCTGAACCCCCCCAACAGGGAGGGAGCAGCCGCCTCGGAACCTAAAATTTCTGCACCAAAACACACTCCAGGGACCCGTTCGCCTGCCGGGGCTTCCTAACCCAGTGCGAGATTCAATTTGAGATGTCCCCGAGCCAGTTCCCTTCTGACCGCACCAGAGTGGGCTACATTTTTTTCTCTCCTTACAGGAGACGCCTTGGCATGGGCTTCCCCCATCAGGGAGTTGCGCCCGGACCTGACCCGGGACTATCTACGCTTCAAACAGGAGTTTCAACAGGTATTCGATACTCCGGCACTCAAGGACACTGCGGCCTCATATCTGATCAACCTCACTCAGGGTCGTAGGTTCATAGCAAAATACGTACTGGAATTCTGGACCATCACGGCAGAGACGCGTTGGAACCACAAGGCCCTCGTTGCAGTATTCTGGCAGGGGTTGGCTGAACCAGTGAAGGATCAGCTCGCGACCCAGCCTCGGCCTGAAGCATTAGAGGATCTGATCGCATAGTGCGTCTGGGTGGATCAACGCCTTCAGGAGAGGCGTTATGAGCGCCAACATCCCAGGTTCATCATGCCTGTCTCTACCCCATGCCCTCCAGGTCCCCTCCGGCTATCCTTCCGGCTCCAGAGGCTCCAGAACCAATGCAGATTGGCAGCCAGCAGCTCCATTCCGTGGAGAGGTCCCGACGTAGGAACGAAGGTCTTTGTTTTTACTGTGGATCTCCTGGACACCTGGTTCGCTTCTATCCTCTAAGGCTGGGAAACGAGAACGCCCAGTGAGATTTGAGGGGCTCTCCCTGGGTATCATCTCTTCTCGCCCCCTTCACAAGGAAGAACTTCCCAAAAGGATCATGTTACCCATCCTTCTCGAGGCACCGGGTATTCATGTTTCGGTCAATGCCTTCCCTGACTCCGGGTCAGGGGGAAATTTTATTGACCAGGACATTGCAATCCAGAGTAAAATTCTGCTGATCGAGAAGAGGGTGCCCATAGGCCTGGAGGCCATAAACGGACGTCCCCTCCAGCTGGCCTTTATCTCCTTGGAGACCCCCTGTAAGGAATCGGGGGCCACGTCCCTTGCGGCGTGACCCCTCCTTACCCACTACCAGTACTGCAGCGGCTGCTGCCCATGCCCCCCGTCGCTACCCATGCCGCCGCCCAGTGCATACCTTGAACTCTGCCGTTGCCATCTTGGATTCTGGCACTGGTGTTACAGACCCTCAGCTGGGCTCTACTATTTCCTGGTCTCTCAGCCATTCACGAGCAGCTCCTCGACACGCCTCCGCCATGCCCCTCGTTCGGATTGGTCACTGTCGCTTTAGATATCCGGCTGTGACTTCACTTCCTTGCTCTGCATAGCTCCTTGCTTCCTGTGTAGCCTGGATACTGTGTCGTGCTCCTGTTTGTCTTTTCTCCTACAGATTTGAACCGGCTTGTCTGACTTACCCCTCTGGCTCCCGACTTCAGCTTACCCATCACGATTCTTACCTCTCAGACCCTTGGACACGGAAACGGATTTAAACTACGGAACACTCTATACTCCTGAACTCGGCAAGTACAACGACTATTCTAAATCTTAACCCAGGCCTGGCCACGCTACAACCACATCCCGGACCCGCTCCCTCTGCTGTCGGTGTGTATATTCAACATCCCACCTCAGTACAGGGGACTGGCCTGGTCTATGGGCTGCACAGCGTGACACCCCCACACTCACCCTATCCACCAAGGACGGTCATACGGAGACCATTTTGTTCGACGCGTTCCACTCTCCTACGGTCCAAATCATCCTCGGATTGCCCTGGTTACAGCAGCACAACCCGCGCGTTGATTGGAGGAACAAGGTACCTATTCAGTGGCAGTCTTCTCCAGAACAGGCCGTTCCCACTATGCTCCTTGCAGGATTAGAGACCTCCCCTACTGAGTCTCTCCTCCTCCCGGAGGCATACGCTGACTTCCAGGACGTCTTCAGTAAGGACCACTCCGACCATTTACCTCCTCACCGACCCTACTACTGTCCTGTTGACCTGGTTCCAGGAGCGATCCTTCCTAAATCCAAATCTTATCCTTTATCCATGCCCGAAACCGAAGCCATGGCTAATTACATCCAGGAGAACCTCGAGAAGGGCTTTATATGACACTCTGCCTCCCCCACCGGAGCAGGCATCTTCTTTGTTAAAAAAAAAGACGGGACCCTCAGACCCTGCATTGACTACAGAGGCCTCAACCGCATCAAGAATTGTTATCCCCTTCCCCTCATCTCCGAATTATTCGCCTGGCTACAAAGGGCTACCATCTTCTCTAAGCTCAATTTGAGAGGGGCATACAATCTTATCCGCATCCGAGAGGGGGACGAGTGGAAGACCGCCTTCAACACCTGTAGCTGCCATTACAAGTACCTAGTGATGCCCTTCGGCCTTTGTAACGCCCCAGCCGTTTTTCAAGATTTTATGAACGAGGTTTTCCGGGATGTACTGAACTCTTTTGTTATTATATACTTGGATGACATCCTCATTTTCTCCAAGACCCTCCAAGATCACATCTGGCATACCAGGCTCGTCCTGTCTCGTCTTCGTGCTAACAGTCTGTACGCTAAATTAGAGAAGTGCACTTCCCTCAGACTTCCACAGCCTTCCTAGGCTACATAATCTCTGACAAGGGGTTTAGTATGGACCCCGAGAAATTGAAGGCCACGCTGGAATGGCCTCAGCCCAAAACATTAAAAGAAATTCAACGCTTCCTCGGATTCTCGAATTATTACAGAAAATGTATTCGTAACTTTTCAACCACTGTAGGGCCCATTATGGCACTTACCAAAAAAGTAGCCGATAACTCCGCCTGGCCTGCTGCAGCGACAGCTGCTTTTAAAACCCTCGAGAACCTTTGTTTCTGCGCCCATCCTCCGACACTCTGATACTTCCCTCCCGATCACTCTTGAGGTGGATGCCTCAGATTCTGGAGCCGGTGCAATACTCTCTCAAAGAACGGGACCCCAAAATAAGCTGCACCCACGTGGGTTCTTTTAAAAAAAAATCTCCGGCCGAAAAGAATTATGATGTCGGTAACAGGGAACTTCTTCTGGCCATTAAGATGGCTCTTCAAGAATGGCAGCATCTACTAGAAGGAACTCGGGAGCCAATTTCCATTTTGACTGATCACAAGAACCTTTTGTACATCGAGGGAGCTCACCGGCTAGGCTCGCGGTTAGCGTTGGGCGTTGTTCTTTTCAAGGTTCAACTATACCTTGTCCTACATACCTGGTACAAAGAATATTAAGGCCGATGCTCTCTCTCAGCAATTTTTTTCAGATGAGAGGTCCGAGGAAACCCCAGGGACAATCCTGCCTTCTAAATACATCATCTCGGCTAATACATTCGATGTTTTGGATAAAATCATCACAGCTCAGTTGCACATTCCGAGAGGTCTAGAGGTCCCAGATGGAACACTATACGCCGCCCCGCAGTTCAGGCAGAAGATCCTGGACTGGGGTCATTGCTCCAGATAGGCCGGCCATCCCGGTTTCAAGAAGACCCTGGATCTCATCAGACGTACCTTTTGGTGGCCCGGCATGGGGAAGGAGTTTCAAGAATTCACCAGCTCCTGTCCAGTACGCGCCCAAAGCAAATTGGTTTGACACAAGCTGTCCGAGCTCCTGCGGCCGTTACCCATTACCGAGCGTCCATGGACGCACTTATCCATGGACTTCATAGTAGAACTCCCACCCTCTAATGCAAAGACCACCATCCTTGTCATCGTGGATAGATTCACGAAACAATCACATTTTGTTTCTCTCAAAGGCCTTCCTTCTTCATCTACAGTGGCGGACATCTTCACTAAAGAGGTGTTCAGGATTCATGGTACCCCTACGTCTATAGTGTCAGACAGGGGGTCACAATTCAACTCCTAATTTTGGCGGGCATTTTCCAAGAAACTCTGCATTTCCCTCTCGTTCTCTTCTGGTTATCATCCCAATGGGCAGACTGAGAGGGTGAATCAGAATTTGGAGCAATACCTAAGGTGCTTTGTGTCAGAAAGCCTCTTCACGATTGGGCCGAATTATTGCCCTGGGCTGAATTCGCCATTAACTCCCACAGAAACGCGTCTTCCCAAGAATCTCCGTTCTTCGCAAATTACAGCTTTCACCCAGGTCATTTACCCATTTCCAACAATCCATCAGGAGTTCCAGCAGTCGATACTCGGGTAACTTCTTTACAGGATTCCTAGAAGAAGATCCAGTTGGCACTCTCCAATGCCTCCCAGAGATACAAGACACAAGCAGACCGGCACCGTCAGAAGGCACCCCGAATACAAGCCAGGAGACAGGGTCTGGCTCTCAGCCAAAAACATCCGCCTCAAGACGCCTACCCCGAAATTGGCACCCAGGTTCCTGGGCCCATTCGAAATCCTTGAGCAGGTAAATCCAGTGGCTTACCACCTTCTATTTCCCGCCGCTATGATGATACCCACAGTCTTCTTTGTGTCGTTGCTGAAACCCTGTGTCCAGAATACTTGCTTTTTTGGTAGTGTCCGTAAGCCTAAACCCATCACCGTTCAAGGACAGAATTTGAGTTCCAGGACATCTTGGACTCCTGCTTCTCCAAGGGCAAGTTGCAGTTTCTGGTCCACTGGAGGAACACTCCTGGATACCGTTGGATCAGATTCACGCCCCAGCACAGCTTAGACGCTTACACCTCAAATACCCACACAAGCCATGGGTGAATCGTCCTGAGGCTGATCCTCAAGGGGGGGGTACTGTAAGGAATCGGGGGACACTCCATCCACAGCGTGCCCCCTCCTTACCTCTTCAGACTCCCGCAGCTCTGGCTGCCTCTGCCTCCCACGTCACATGCCGCCACGCTGGTGGTCCCGCCTCATGATCCTCCGCGGCTCTCTCCCTCGCCGCCACCAAACACCCTGAAGCACGCGCGCATCACTAATTTATTCACTGCATACTCCTCCCACCGCCTACGTGGGATCCACGGCCATCCCTCTCAGCTGCTCAGCTGCAACGAACATTGCAATCTCCCTCTGTCCTATCACAAAGGACTTTCCTGCACACCCCTGCCATATCTCCTCCACTTATTGGTCTACCTCACTATATTACCCCTGTAGCTCCTTTGCAACCTCGCTCTGCATAGTTCCATTTGGCTCGTGCTGTTTAAATCCTGTACCCAGCTCTCTCTAGTTTAAGATCTCGTTACCAGCTCGGCTTGTCTTCGTACCCCCTCTGGCTCCCCGACCTCGGCTATTCCTCACATACCTCTTGGACCCACGGACACAGCTCATGGACTTCTACTACTCGGACCTCTCCATCCCCTGACCCACGGCTTCAGACTTCCCTACGCTACACTCTCTAAGCCCGGATTTGGCAAGTACTACGGCTAACCCCTTGTACCCACAGCCTTTGGACATGCTACCAATCCACACCCCGGGCTCGTCCTCACTGCTGTGGGTGCATGGTCTACTCACTTCCCACCTCAGTATTGGTCTGGTTTGCAGGCAGCACGGCGTGACAATGGGCAAGGTAGTGGCGGGGGTGGTCGGGTCCCATCTTTTGGCCTCGCGGCAGGACCGGTCTCCAGAACTCTTCGGCAGACAAGCCTATAACAACAGCCAACTGGGCAAAAACGGTAAGAGGCGCATTTTTAATTACTTGCTTCTGGCTTGATTTAGCGCTGCGATCCTTTCAGAGGCTCGAGCAGGGCCACTCTCGTGGTCATAGCCGTGAGAAGCTGATGACCCGTCGTCCCAGGTACAGTAGACAGGGGGGGGCAGGCCCAATGCTCGGGCGAATTGACTCATCTCCTTGGGTCGTCTCAGAGTCAGAAATTTCCCATTATTACTTGCATCAATTTGAATGGGAATCCCCATCGATACTTAAGTCCGTTTTCACGGAGGAGGAGGGTCAGGGGTCTGAGCTATCGTCGGTGGCTTATAGTGATCCTGGATAGATCATTAAACACTTGCAGAGGTTCATTCTGGAAGTTGAGTCCATGTCACGGCAAGCTGCAATTATTTTTTCTTTTGCAGAATAACTATGGAGTCGGGTGATAACATCCCTCCTGCGTCTGGGGTCATTTGACTTAGGCCACAGTGCACAGTGGGCCCGGTCGATCTCCATATCTTTTTCCTCTATATCTCCGCATACTGAGGCAAACAATTTTAGCAGGTGTGGCCGAAGGAGGTCAGGAAGAACCGTTTCTGGGACATTGTGAATTCGTAAGTTTTGCCGCCTGTCCCGGTTCTCCTGATCCTCCAGGCCATCTTTAAGATAGCTGACTTCTTCTTCTAGGTGAGTGATCTCATCCTCCGCTTCCGACTGTCGTTGCAGGGCCTCCCCCAGTTTGTTTTCCAACTCAGAGGTTCTTTCCCCCAGGCCTGAAATCTCCTGCTTGAGTTCTACCACCACAGCCTTTAAATCGGACTGTAGGGAAGTATGAAGCTTCTAATGCATAGAAGCAAGCAGTTCCTCCAAGTAGGACCTTGTTATCGGCTCCTCCGACTCAGGGCTTTCCCTCGGCTGGTTTCACTTGCCGGTTGTTGCTGCGAGGCCGAATGGTCCGCCGCCATCTTGCTTTTCTGCGGCCTTCTCTGGGCTCCGCTGGGACAGGAAAAAATACTTGGTAACCCCTTGGCTAGCCAGTTTCTTCAGTTTGCTGGACATTGCTGGATAGTTTATCCTTCTTGGGAAAGTGAATGAGTGGGGAAAAGTTCTAATGATTAGATTTATATGAGCGGGTCCACAGAGCTCTCTCTTCACCCAACCATACCAGGTGACGTCAGCGGAAGTCCCCAAATTGTGCTACTTTTAAGGTTATTTAAAATTTGACGCAGAACAGTTAATTTTCCTTGAACATGCTTATTTTTCTAAATATGTTCTGTGTTCTGCTTGGGCTGTGTGAGGAGGCATTACTGAAAGATTAAAAAGCAATTATTTTTTATTTGACAATAATTATTATTTACAATTAAGTGGCACAGCAATGGGCACCTCTTTTGCACCTTCTTATGCAAATTTATTTATGGGTCACTGGGAGAAAACACACATTTATAGCGATAAAAACAATTACCGTTCTAATATTGTTTTTTTCCGTCATATAGATGACCTTATTTTGATTTGGCAAGGTGGCACTGAGTTATTGGGGAAGTTCGTGGAGTCCCTCAATCAAAACGATTTAAATTTAAAGTTTGCTTTTTCATCTCGGTAGCGTATGGCACTGGTGGTATTTCAGAAAATACTACCTTGGAGGTCCTTGCCTTAAGCTTTTGGCCTAGATCTCTGTAATCATTTTTTAGGACCCTCAATCTTTCTCAAACTTTGTCATTGGTGCCAACGTGTACCAAGACCGCCGGGTCAATCCCAGCCCCCCCAACAATCTGTCTACCCGATCTGCAATGTGCCGAACCCGAGCACCCGGAAGACAAAAAACTGTACGGTTCATGCGGTCATGGCAACAGATTGCCCTATCTACCTTCCTAATAATGGAGTCCCCTACCACCACAATCTTTCTTTGTATCTGAGCATCCTGAGTCCCCACTGTGCTGGAGGAACTATTCCCCTGGCTGCTAGAGGAATTAGTGTCCCCCAGCCTTGCCATTTCTGTCCTGAAATTCCCAATATCTTCACTCAACATGGCAAATCTATTGGGATGTGTCAGCTAAACAACGACCTGCCTCTCCCTATTGCCCATGCTTCCCCTCTAAAGTAACTGCTATAAAGGCAGGATTGAACCGATCTTCTATGAGGATTGGAAGGTTGTCAGGGCAACCAACTAGAACTGTGTGAATGTGTCAAATGTAGCAATTGCCCTCTTTTGTAGCGCTGCCGTCTGTCTGGGCTCTTCACAAGACTTCTTCTAGGGTTAATTAGAGAAATAACATACAAATAATACAAAGCATTATATTGCATAATTCAGGCTTCTGCCTGTTTTATTTCGTCCCAGAAGGGGACTGTAGCCTCAACAGGTATATATTGGGGCACTCAGCCATTGACCTTCAGCAGTTTATTCTTTCATTAGTGACACTCAATGTTTCAGTCACCCTTTCACTTTAAGAAACGAAATCATAAAAATAACACCTTTCCCTTTTAGGGAAACTAAATATACAGCAGCATAAGCCTCTCTAATTGTTGCTGGCAAACTAACCTGGTTCCCCATCTTAAGTACCACACTCTCGTTTAGGGTTACTATATACTCTTATATAATATCCACAGTCTTTAGGCACAAAAATATACATTGAGATCTTATCTGATAGATGGGGAAAGCGACCCAATAGATTCTCTCTCTGCAGTCATTCCGAATACCGCAATGTGTGAAGAAGGCATCCTCCCAGAACTGGATCCTGGGGAGCAGTGTACCACCAGCCTCTAGGAAAGAGAGTGAAGCAGCAAACCTAGCTTGCATAAATACCTGATCCTTAATTAGGATTGCAGGTGAGGGGAATTAGAACCACTATAAACTGTGGCCTGGACTTTCCATCCAGAAGCCACAGTAAATGTGAAGCTGTGGAATGGATCCTTTTACACTATTTCTGCACTTTCTGACCTAAATCAGGCGCGGAAAGCTGCCTAATATTCTGGGACTATGACAATATATATATATACATATCCGAACATAACAATCATCTGTTCTTTACCAGGACTTAAAATTAGGTAAATCCACCCTCAGATGAACAACAACACATGACATATTACACCGTGTCATGATTAATTTAACAAAAATAAAGCCAACATGGAGAAGCTGTGTGTGAAAAACTAAGTACACCCTTACTGCTTCCATAGGAATTAAGATGCTAAGTAGCAGACAGGTGCTGCTACTCAAATGCCCTTTATCAATTGATCATCAGCAAGTGTGACCACCTCTATAAAAGCCGAAGTTTTAGCAGTTTGCTGCTCTGGAGCAATCAGGGGTGTGTTAACACTATGCCAAGGAGGAAAGAAATCAGCAATGATCTTTGTTAGGACCAGTAGGACAGGCCAGAATCTGCACTTGTGTTAAGCATCCATTTTGTCTGTTCATAACTAGTTAAGATTCTGTAGTCAGCCTTTAGCTGAAATATAATTCCTAATGCACTCAGTTTCTGCCAAATTACATTTCCTTCCTCCCTGCGCAGGATATTGCTAAGATACTTTTTGTATTGTCAGTTTTCTGCTCTTTTAGTCAAATATACAAAAGGCTGGTTCTCTGAAAGAGGCAAAATAGTATAATTTAGTTGCTAGAGATTCAAGGTCTCTTTTGATAACAGACAATGAATAAGTTATGTACTCAGACATTGCCTGTATTGGGAGAAACACGTCCCAAAATCATGCCACTAATATGTCCTGCCCCTAAATCACGCCTCTAACCAAAGCTACGACCAAGACACGCCTATGTTACGCCTATATTATGCCTCTAACCAATATCTTCTTTTTCTGGTATAAAAGTCATTACCCTATGAGTAATAAATTGGGACAAAAGATTTGAAACCTGGCTAGCGTTACGTTTCATTTCTTTCGTATTCCCGGGCCTGTAAGTTCAACAAAAATCGGAGATAAGAAGTTGCAGTGCGTGAAAGCTTCCTGGGAAGCCTGCTGCAAATGGTGCAGATGTGTATCCAGTCACAAGGCCTTCAGCTTTCTTGGCAGAGAAAAGGTTCCTCTCAGTTCTGAAGCCTAGGCGAGGAATAAAGGTTTTCCTTCAATCTTAGAGAAGCAATTGTTGCTGCCCATCAATCTGGGAAGGGTTATAAGGCCATTTCCAAACAATTTAAAGTCCATCATTCTACAGTGAGAAAGATTATTCAAAAGTGGAAAACATTCAAGACAGTTGCCAATCTTCCCAGGAGTGGACGTCCCAGTAAATTCACCCCAAGGTCAGACCGTGCAATGCTCAGAGAAATTGCAAAAAACCCAAGAGTTACATCTCAGACTTTACAGGCCTCAGTTAGCATGTTAAATGTTAAAGTTCATGACAGTACAATTAGAAAAAGACTGAACAAGTATGGTTTGTTTGGAAGGGTTGCCAGGAGAAAGCCTCTTCTCTCTAAAAAGAACATGGCAGCATGACTTAGGTTTGCATCTGAACAAACCACAAGACATCTGGAACAATGTCCTTTGGACAGACGAACCCAAAGTGGAGATGTTTGGCCATAATGCACAGCGCCACGTTTGGCGAAAACCAAACACAGCATATCAGCACAAACACATCATACCAACTGTCAAGCACAATGGTGGAGGGGTGATGATTTGGGCTTGTTTTGCAGCCACAGGACCTGGGAACCTTGCAGTCATTGAGTCGACCATGAACTCCTCTGTATACCAAAGTATTCTAGGGTCAAATGTGAGGCCATCTGTCCGAAAGCTAAAGCTTGGCCAAAATTGAGTCATGCAACAGGACAATGATCCCACGCACACCAGCAAAACTACAACATAATGGCTGAAAAAGAAAAGAATCAAGGTGTTGCAATGGCCCAGTCAAAGTCCAGACCTCAACCGAATTGAAATGCTGTGGCTGGACCTTAAGAGAGTTGTGCATAAACAAATGACCACAAACCTCAATGAACTGAAGCAACGTTGTAAAGAAGAGTGGGCCAAAATTCCTCCACAATGATGTGAGAGACTGATAAAGTCATACAGAAAACAATTACTTCAAGTTATTGCTGCTAAAGGTGATTCTACAAGCTATTGAATCATATTTTTCACACACGGCTTCTCCATTTTGGCTTTATTTTTGTGAAATAAATCATGACAGTGTAATATGTCATGTGTTGTTGTTCATCTGAGGATGTATTTACATAATTTTAAGACCTGCTAAGGAACAGATGATTGTTATTATGTCCTGATATGTAAAACCATAGAATTCAAAAAGGGTGTACTTTCTTTTTCACACAACTATGTGTGTGTGTGTGTGTGTTCATTCTACACACCCACACACACACACACACCACACACACACACACACACACACACACACCACACAACCACACATCACACACATACACACACACACACCAACACACACAGCACACACGCAACTGCTGTTTTAAGATGTTTTGCTGCATCTAAGATTTAAAAATCTATATTTTGTTGAAATGGTTACCTAGAACTAATACATTAACAGTATGTTAAATTCTCTTTTTTGCTGCCCACTCTTCCAATATACTGTAAAAAGCACTCCAAATCAGAGACTGTGAGAAAAAAATCTATAGTTGCAGTTCAACTGTAACTAAAGATTTAATTTGTTTTTGCTGAAAGCTCCATAAACATGCATTTTTAGGTGTATGTACAATTTGTTGTTGTCCTGTCCATTGAGCAGTTCAGCTACACATCTGATACTATGTACTGTATGAAGGGGTATACATTGTCATTGATGTTTGCAATGATTACTACACTGCATTGTCTATTTATTTGTAAAGAAAAAAGCTGTGTTGCTAGATGTGCCAACAACTTGATGCCTTCGCAATTACACACCAATAATTAAACCACATAGTGGTTTGTTTATTGTAAAAAAATAACATTGTTTTATAGTGATTGTTGCAGGAAACATTGGTGCATGTGAATATCATTTAGCTCACTTTACCTACCATATATAGTTTATTAGCTGATTGGAGATTCTGCTGGGTGGTCTTGGAATAACAATTATCCAGTAATTTATATGGTAGTGCTAAAAGTCTTTTGAAATGTGTCCATGTATTATGACTCAGAAAACTGCCATCTGGTATTTTCTTAAAGAGGGGCAAAAGCCCATTGTCACTTTCTTTGACTAGTGATCTGTAACATCTAACCTCAGGTTTCCAGGTCATGACCTTCATCTTATTTTCTGCTCAACAGAAACATTGACAGCAGGGATAAGATCATACAATACTTTCAGTAAGTGCTAATTGTGAGAGCTCAATAGTGGAATCATTTTGCTTTGATACTAAAATTACTTTTCTGACATGTCTACTGTGGAAAAAAAAAGGACGTGCCTTACCTCATGTACACGTGTGTGTGTGTTTTATTTTTTTATAGCGCAGGACATGCTCAGTGGGAAAGATACGAACATTATGAGTTAAACTCATATAGACTTTTGTGGGGATTGCTGCTTTAATCTCCTATCCATAGCCTAGCTTTAGCTTTTCCACTCTCTGGAACTACCATAAGTAAATGTGATCCCTCTTTTGTTTTCCTTTTTGGTATACATTTTTTAGATTGATAATACCTTTTTGGATGTGAAATTTTAAAACTTACAGTAGTTTGGTTTCTTGTTGAAAATATGTGTTTTTAAACTTCATGTGATTTATACTTGTCTGATACGCACAGGAGGCACTTGCTACCTATATGAGTTATTCTGCATGACAATATTGTTTTATTATTTATTTATTTTTACTTTTATTATTTCAACTTGTGTTCAATGTGTAAAAAACTAACATTACAAAAGACAATAGTCTATAACTGGAGTATACAGTACATCTTGCATATAAAAGCAATTTTTGATGCTTGATTTAATAAAAACATGCAATTCCATTGCAAAAAAGGATATGGGTTGTGAAAACCTTTTTTAACTTATGTTGACATATAGTTTGACTGCTTTTAAGCAAAGAGACCTCTTCTCAAACATGTGAAATTAGAAACACAATCTCCTGAGCTTACATGTGGCCATTCCCTTGTCATCCATGTTTGTTCATAGCTGTCACTGATGAACTGAGGACGGTCTAAATGGGAGTAAAAGTCAAGCTGTCCATCTGTTAACTGACATGTGGACTAGCTCTCAAATAGCAGCTTCTGTCAAAATCATAACACATTGAGTGTCATGTTGTCACGCTGTGTTGCCCGCAGACCAGACTAACCCCAAGTACTGAGGTGGAGAGTGAGTAGACCAGGCAAAGGGACTAGCCGTAGTACTTGCCAGATCCGGGCGTAGAAAGGGAAGCGTAGTGATGTCCGTAGCCAAGGGTCGAGGGCAGTAGAGGTCCGCGTCGTAGAGGTTCGTGAGCCGTGTTCGTGGAGTCCGAGAGGTAAGCGAGGTCAAGAAGTAGCCGGGGTCGAGGAGCCAGAGAGGGTAAGTAGACAAGCCGGTTCGGTAAGGAGATCTGAAACGTAATAAGGAGCTGGGTATAGAATCCAAAAAGCACGAAGCAAACAAAACTATGCAGAGCGAGGTTGCACAGGAATCACAGGAGTAATAAAGCGAGGTAGACCAATCATAGGAGGGGCAGAGCAGAGGTGAGCAGAGGAGCCTCCTGTGATAGGGCAGGGGATAATAGCCTGTCTTGCTGCTGCTGGAGAAGTGGGGTTGTGTGCCTGGGTCCTGGATTGGGCGGTGGGCGGAGCCAGCCGCCGAGTGAGGTGAATAAATTATCTTGCTAGACGCGCTCTGTAAGCTGGCCAAGTGCGTGCTCAGAGAATGTGAGAGAGCCGAGGGGGAACTGGGGGCGGTGCGTAGATGCACCTCTGACTGCGATGAGGAGCATGGACGGAGGGAGCAGAGGCAGGCAGAGGAGGTAAGGGAGGGATGCACCGAGGGCGGCATATCCCCTGAGTCCTTGCAGAACCCCCCCCCTTCGAGGATCGGCCTCAGGACGATCCACCCAAGGCTTGTGCGGGAACTTGAGGTGGAAGCGTCTGAGCAACGCTGGGGCGTGGAGCTGGTCCAGCGGTATCCAGGATCATTCTTCCGGACTGTACCCCTTCCAATGTACCAGAAATTGTAATCGCCCCCTGGAGTTCCGGGAGCCCAGGATGGCTTGGACTTCAAATTCTGGCTGTCCCTGTATGAAGATGGACTTGGGCCTGTGGTTATTAGCTGGGAAGCGAGAACTCTGAATACAGGGCTTCAGTAGAGATACATGAAACATGGTGGGTATATTCATGGTAGCAGGTAATCGTAGACAGTAAGCCACAGGATTTATACGTTCAAGAATTTCGAAATGGCCCAGGAACTTGGGTGCCAATTTCGGGGTAGGGTTCTTGAGGCGGATGTTCTTGGCTGAGAGCCACACCCTATCCCCTGGCTTGTATTCAGGTGCCTTCTGATGATGCCGGTTGGCCTGGGTCTTGTATCTCTGGGAAGCACCAAGGTGCGCTGCCTAATCTTCCTCCAAAAGTCTTGTAAGGAGGTTAACCGAATGTCGGCTTCTGGTTCCCCTGAGGGGATGTTTGAAATGGGGAGATGACCGGGGTGGAAGCCATAATTAGCGAAGAATGGGGATTCTTGGGTAGACGCATTCTTGTGTGAATTGATCGCGAACTCAGCCCAGGGTAGCAACTCGGCCCAGTCGTCAAGAGACTCAGACAAAAAGACCCTTAAATTCTGCTCCAAGACAGTTATCCAAGATGGCCGCTTGCATCTAGAGCTCCCTCTGGGCCTTTGCAGAATCTGCAGCCATCCCAGCACGAATTGGCTTAAAAAATTAAAAGAAACATAGCGGTGGCTAGCCCAGACCGGGGGCTCTACAACGAGGGGTGTATTGTCACTGTGACCCCTTGCCCGGGAAGTCCCAGAGAAATATAAGATAAAGAGGCTGAGGCCTGACATCCCATGAGGCCTAAATCCAGGGGTAAGGCAGAAGCTCCCTTACTGCACTAACACATCCCTGACACAGCCAGAGGGTCCATCTCCCCTACCTGCTGCTGGGAGGTGAGTGATTGCGGGGAACAGCGCTGGTCTCGTCCACGCGGGAGCTCCGGTATCCGTGCGGCGGGAGGAGTGCCGGCAGCGCCCTGGGAACAGGGGGGCTGAGAGGAGTCATCGCTGGGAGCATCCCTGGCTGCATGCGGCTGCTTGGAGGTGAATGAGAGGCCTGATCCCATCACAAGGCCCTGAGAGGCCTGATCCCATCACAAGGCCCTGAGAGGCCTGATCCCATCACAAGGCCCTGAGAGGCCCGATCCCATCACAAGGCCCTGAGAGACCTGATCCCATCACAAGGCCCTGAGAGGCCTGATCCCATCACAGGGCCCTGAGAGGCCTGCTGCATGTAAGGGGAGCTGCAAATATACCACACAGCACTGCAGTCTATAGGAGGAGTCCCACTAAAAAGGGCCGTACACAACTATAACATTACTCCTATACTACAAAGACTTCCTCACAAAAACAAGGCAGGCACAGCTGCATTTTCACTCTTTTCTGACCAGGCAGTTGAACTGCGGCTTAATGGACAGAGAAATTAAGATGTAAGGTGAGGGTACATGTCTCCCCCGCTCCTTATTGCCAGAAAAGCACAAATGTAAATTCTCATCTACTCAGAATGTAACAGCTAAACAAGTCACTGTACACATCGTTTGGATTTTTAACCCCTTAAAGGCTGCTAGATTACTCTGAACTGTCATATGGAAAGATTTATTTCCCCGCTGGGCACCAACATGTTGCAAAAGGCTCAAAGAGCGGTGAAAGAGAGAAAAAAAGACACACCAAAACCCACTGACCCCACCTGTACCTCTGAACTGGAACCAGACCAGCTGGACAAATCAAAGTCTGCAGAGACATATGAATCCATCACACAGACCATTGATTCTAATATGAGGCAGAACAGCGCTGATATGAGGAGGCTGTTTGCAGAGTTCAGGGAAGAGATGGTCACTAATACGAACAGACTGTTCGCAGAGGTCAAGGGTGAGTTGACTAGAACTATCAACCAGAGGTTTACAGAGTTTAAAGGAGAGATTGCCACAATAACCAAGCAAATCAATGACCACACATCTAGAATCAATAATGTTGAAATAAGAGTCTCAGACATAGAGGACCAAACTACCTCTCATATGTTGCTCATGGACGAGCTAAAGAGACAAAACTCCAAATTGACCATCAAGATAGATGACTTGGAGAACAGGTCACGGAGAAACAACATAAGAATTGTAGGCATCTCTGAAGACGTCAAAACAACAGATCTCCTGGCATTCGCCTCAGAGGATCTCCCCAGACTTTTAAAGATGGACGACCAACACATCTCACTCAAAATCGAGAGAGCACACAGGTTGGGCCCGGAAAGAGATAACCGCTCCAATACAACAAGACCCAGACCGGTACTGATTAAGATGCTGGACTTTCAGGATAAGGTGGCCATGCTGAGAGCCTATAGAAAAACCTGTGAACTCTTGTTTAAGGGAAACCAAATTTTCCTCTTCCAGGACTTTTCAGTAGACCTTAGTAAGAGAAGAAGGGAGTTAATCCCTATTTGCTCCGCACTTTTCAAAAGGGGAATCAAGTTCGCCCTAATATACCCGGTGATCCTCAAAGTTTTCCGAGATGATGGGATTCAATCCTTTGATTCACCAGAGGAGGCAGAGCATTTGATTCTTGAAACGCAAAACACGGCTATGGAACCGAATTCTTGAAGGACGCATTGATACCACTGGGCTCCTGTGGGCTCTGTATCCTTACCTTTTCCTGGTGGGCCGTGGTCACACTGCCTAATGTTCTTGAATATAACACTGTTATGTAGCCTTAGATTAAGAAAGTATATTAATGATGTGTAGACCTGTTGAGTAGATTTGTTATGACTTGCATTAAGATGGCTGGGATAGGCGGGGAGACTCCCAGGTCTCCAGGTAGCAGCCACAGTCTGAGTTAACATGCTTAGTATACGACATGGTTTGTTATCTAAATGTGTTCTCTTTATTGTTTTGGTTGCCTCTTCCCCTCTGTTTTCCCATTTCCCCCCTTTTCTCTGCTCTCTTCCGCTCTCTGTCCTCGACTCGCAGGTGCTGCAGATCCACATCTCTATATCTCAATCAATCACAGAAAGGTTCCTATCACGAGATATTCTTCTGTACCAGATAAAATGACAACGATAACTTCCTGGAACGTGGGTGGTATTAACTTCCAGATGAAACAAAGACAGATACTTAATCACCTAAAGAGGTTAGGTACAGACACGGCCTTTTTACAGGAAACACACCTGACACAGACAGAACATTACAAACTGAAACAGGGCTGGGTCCAATCGTGTTTTACTCACACTACAATAGTAAAAAGAGAGGGGTCGCCATCCTCATTGGGAAGGGGGTCCCATTCCAACTGGAAAATCAGCTGTGTGACCCTAAGGGTAGATTCATAATTATTTCAGGAAAATTAAGGGGGATTAAGACTTCTCTGACAAACATATATGCGCCAACAGTTCATGACAGAACCTTTTTCAATGCCCTCTTGGGTAACCTAGCACCCCTAGCGACGGATCACCAAATCATACTAGGGGGAGATTTTAATATAGTAGAAGACCCAATATTGCATAGGTAAACATCTTCCACAACCAACAACACAATATAAGATCAAAAGCCAGTCATACATTACATTTCTTAAAAAACAATTGAATCTTGTAGACCCCTGGAGACTGCTCTACCCATTAGAGAGGAATTATACCTGTGTTCTGTGTGCACATAATTCAATGTCACGCATTGATTATCTGTTGGTCTCGTCCCCTATTTTCCAGAAAATATCCAAAGCTAAGATATATAATGCCTGTATATCAGACCACTCCCCCATAGGGCTCCAATTACAGTTGGACCCTGATATGTTGGTCCAGAGAACATGGTAATTCCCCTCCAAATTGTTAGCTCAGGACAGCTTTGGAGCTGCAGTCCATAATAAATGGGCACAATTTAAAGAAAATAACGCAGAACATATAGGAGACCCCTTTTTGTTTTGGGAAACAGCTAAAGTAGTCCAAAGAGGGGACATAATATCGTACGTCTCTTACCAGAGAAAAAAACAGAACGAAAAATATCTTTATTGTAACCAAAAATGAACTGAAACTTACTCTAAATTCAAAGAATTACCAACTCCTCAAAACAAGGAGGAGTATTTGGTGAAAAAAAGGGAGCTGGAGGTATTTCTACATGAAAAAGAATTGCTGAATCAAAATGATAGAAATGCAAGATTCATGCGTTACGGAAATAAAGCGGGGAAAATGCTAGTTAACTTAGTATCAAATAATCGCTCCACATGTCATATAACGGCCTTGAGAGACTAGACTGGGACTAGGCACACGTGTACCAAAAAAATAGCAGATATCTTGCATAAATTCTATACAGACCTATATAATCATCCAGACATTAACCTAGATCAGCAGGATAGATTCTGGAGAGATTTGAGGATCCCTCAGCTGTCAGAGAGCTCAAAAAATATTCTAAACAGCCCCATCACCACAGAAGAAGTCGCTAGAGACATTAAACAGCTTAAAACACTTAAAGCACCGGGACCTGATGGTTACTCGGCCGAATATTTTAAACATATGACTGTAGAAATAACACCACATCTGGTAGAGGTATATAATCGAATAATGTCACTAGGAGAAAGCCCCTGGGTCTTTGTTCAGCGGTAATCAAACTAATCCCCAAAAAAGATAAAGACCCGGAAGAGCCGGCTTCCTACCGACCAATTTCCCTCCTTAATCTTGACTACAAAATATTCACCAAAATTCTAGCAGACAGACTTAAACAGTTTCTCCCTGAGGTGATTCACCCAGACCAAACTGGCTTTGTGAAGGGTAGACATTCATTCACCAATATACGGAAACTATTGACGGCCATTCAATATTATGGAGAGGCCAATGGACCTTCCTCTGCCCCCGACGACCATGGACCGGCCTGTGTTCTAAGTCTGGATGCGGAGAAAGCGTTCAATATGATAACATGGCCTCACCTGTTTGAGACCCTAGACAAGTTCGGGCTCAGAGGGAGCATTACAGAATCCCTTAAAACTATCTATGCCCAATCAAGTGCCTCAATCTCTTTCAGCGGTAAATTATCGGGACCGTTCAAACTCTATAGAGGGACCAGACAGGGTTGCCCACTTTCGCCATTGCTATTTGATATGGCTATTGAAACTCTGGCTATCACTTTGAGAGAATCACTTAAAGGGTTACAAATTGGGAACCAAATAATAAAATTGGCTTTATATGCAGACGATTTGCTTCTGTTCTGTGCAGATCCGGCTAATCAGTTACCGCTAATAATGCAAATTATTGACAACTCCCAAACTTTTTCAGGCTATAAAATAAACTTGACAAAATCTGAGGTTCTCTGGCTGAGGAAGGGAACTCTAGATTTCATAGGCCCAGCAACACCATTTAAAGTTGCTAAGGTTTCCATCAAGTATCTGGGTATTCAGTTTCCCCTGAACCTACAGAAGCTATATGAGCTGAATTATATTCCTATCATAAACAAATTGACAGAGTTGGCAGGATGGATGAATCTACCATTAACTATGTCTGGTAGGATTGCTTTAATTAAGATGGTTTCTTTCCCGAAGCTTCTGTACTTAATACAGACACTTCCCCTGCTTATAAGAAAAAAGAAACCACAAAGATACATAGAGTTTTTTCCAATTTTATTTGGAACAACAAAAAACACAGGATCAGTCAACAAAGGCTACAGACCGATAAAGAACAGGGGGGTCTGAACCTCACCGATGTGGGAGCGTGTGGTGGTGCTGACTACGTACATTAGGGATTGGCTACTTGACAAGGCAGAGTTTGTGAATTCTGGAATAGAGGGACAGCTGGCTCTTCCACACTCCCTGGGATTCCTGCTCCCCCACACTCCCTGGGATTCCTGCTCTCCCACACTCCCTGGGATTCCTGCTCTCCCACACTCCCTGGGATTCCTGCTCTCCCACACTCCCTGGGATTCCTGCCTTTCCTACAGGATAAGGATAATGTAGATAACATTCTGAATGCATTATGTTTGTAGATACTGTAAGAGCCTGGCGTAAAGTAAGAAAATATTTTAAACTACCACTGAGAGTATACAGGTTGTTACCGATTGTAGGGAAAAGAAAATTCACTTGGGTGCACACTACATATTTAAAATGTAACTTTTAATACAACATACTTAAAACATATATTACCGTAACTATTAATGTGATTAACCATAAAAATAAATTAAATAATATGCACGTATGCAACAGAGTTAGCCTCACATATAGATAGATTCCAGTATAGAAATACAGCTGGAACCTGGGAGGCTAGACAAAGTGCAACCAGACAAGGTGAGTCAAAATGCCCAACACTTGCACTCACTAGCACAATAAATAGTTGGCCAAATACAGCAGCAGGGATACGGCTACAATGTGTCCATAGATCGTTGCAATAGTATCAGTAGAACCATCCCTGCCAGCTACACTATTTTTAGATATATGGCTATGCTAGTGAGAATACTGGAATTCGTCCCTGACGAAGCTCCATAGTAGGAGGGAAACACGCGTTGGACGTGTTATCATGTCATCAGCCCCTGTTATGGGGTTATTTTAACACAGTGCGCTAATTCCAGTATTCTCACTAGCATAGCCATATATCTTAAAATAGTGTAGCTGGCAGGGATGGTTCTACTGATACTATTGCAACGATCTATGGACACATTGTAGCCGTATCCCTGCTGCTGTATTTGGCCAACTATTTATTGTGCTAGTGAGTGCAAGTGTTGGGCATTTTGACTCACCTTGTCTGGTTGCACTTTGTCTAGCCTCCCAGGTTCCAGCTGTATTTCAAAGACAAACAGCTGCAAAAACAAGCAACGCCCTGTGATGGCAAGCAAAATGTGGAAGCTACCAGTGAGTGTGTGCCCAGTACCACTGATATCTCTGGAGCTAATAAAGCAAAGAGAAAGAAGAAGAAAAAGAAAACTGTTCCTCAAGTTACAGGGGAAGTGACCGAGCCACTTGAACCTGCGCTGTCAGGACATACGTCAGAAAGGCGCCGAGATGTGCTGCAGACCGGAATGACCGGCAGAATTGTCACGGGAACAGTGGCAAAGGAAAAGGAGGAGCAAAGGGAAGCTGAATCCTTGATCCAGGATAAAGAGGCTTTGGTTTCTGCACTCCAAGCTGCCCGCCATGATTATGAAGTCCTGTGGCTGGGATTGATGAAGGAGCGAGAATGTTGGAAGGAGCAAGAAGCTAACAATAAGGAGCGAGAAGCGAACGCCGAGTTACAGAGGTGTATACTCCCAGCTTTACAAGAGCACGAGGCTTTGAAGAAAACAGAGTCTCTCTTACGGAGTGAGCTGGAAGAGGTGACGACTAGTCTGGAAAAGGCCAACACCGTAATTGCCACCGTGGATGAAAAACAGATTAAGTCTGACAAATTGATTGCTATCCTAAAACAGAAAGACGGGAAGGCTCTACAAGAGGTTCACACGCTCAGCACAGAGGTGCAACACTTACGCCTGGAGGGCCACGGTCTGAACACAGAGCTGGGAATATTGAAGGAAACCTGTGAGAATGCCCTGAGTAATTTAGAGACTGTAAAGAGAGAGAATGTAATTCTGACACAGAAAAATTACAACTTGACTGACCAGATCAGTGAAGGTGATAAGAAGCTTCACCAAGCAGGAAAAGTGGAGAAGCAATTGATCCAGGAAAAGTTAGAAATACAGGAAGAGCTGCAGAAGCGGATGGCTGAGCGCGAGATAGTGCGCCGAAAGGGGGAGGTGTCCGTCCGTCAGGTGGTCTGCCTGACATTGCGCTATGAAAGCGAGATGGCCGAAATCCACAAGCAGCTGGACCACACGGCAAATGAGGGGGCCCGGTTGCTGCTGGAGCTGGACAAGACCCGGGAGGAGCACCTGCAGCTGCAGGTCAAGAATAGAGAAAAGGAAACAGAGTTAAACCTTGCGCTGAAACAGATGACAGATATGGAATCGCGACTCAACTCCAAAGAAGTTGAATTAGAAGCCGCTAGAGTGGTTCAGTCGGGATATCAATCCTACCTCATAACCAAACAAGCTGTACGTTCCTATACGCATATCTTCAATGCTGTTGCAATATTACGATTTGCTATAAAGATGAAGTTGGAGAAAGAGATTCCAAGGCTAAAAGAGACACGGTCACAAAAGGAGACCAGGGAAAGTAAACTCGATGCCCCCACTGATGACAAAGAGGAAGGAGAAAGAATTGACTTTGATTGTGCTGCTGTTATTCCAGAAACAGATAGGCACCCTCCTGAGAATACTGAGAATATACTCCCTGATCTGGGATTCAAAAATCCAGATCCTCAATTTCATTTATGTTGTCCAGAAGATTATCAAACTAGTGAACACACCCAGGCCGCCACAGAAGATGTTTTAGCCAAGTGGGTGGCAGTTCCTGAAAACACAAACTTGATGAAAAATCCTGATGACATTGTTAATATGGACTACGCTTATACAGAGGCAATTAGGTCTCCAAAACCCAAAGGCCTGGTAATGGCCCGAAAAGGGAAATCAAAGATTTCTGATGAGAGGAGACATCTCAGTAAGAAGTACCATAAAGGTTCAAAGGTTACAAAGCAAAAGCGACGAAGGTAAACGCTGGCCTTGAATTTTTCCGGATCTCGCCACCCTGGGCCACAATAGAAAGACAAAGACTATCTGGCCCCAGAGTTTCGTCAGAAGCTAAAGAAACAGTCCAGTCATTTGCAGGTTGCAGCGGGCTATGAAATAAAGTCAGGGGATGTAATGGACTGGAAGTCAAAGAAAAAATAATATTTGGGGAATTGACCGATATTTTTTTGTTATTACACGTGTGGACTATGTCACGGACACTTAACTTTGCAAATACGGTAGTGTAGTTATGCTATATTAGGCCTCTAAAATAAGCATTTTGGCAATATTGCAATGTTATATTGGTTCTCTGTGTTGAAAATGTAGCTAAACTACAAATTACTATACAGGGTTGATGGCCCTTTTTGTTGGTAAATATAATGAGGTTCATATTCTAGAGTAGAAAAACCCAGGGAGGTAATAGAAACTGTCTGGTTTTGTGAGTATATTTAGCATATCCTGGGTTATAAGAGTGTGTGCTAGACATTTATTTTTCAAAATAGTTCCCTAATAGAGAGCAACAAAATATGTTTGCCAAGTATAGTCTCTTATGACTAAAACTATTGTCCATAATTGCAGTGAAAAAAAAAAAAGTTAATATTCGTGTTGTGAATGTTTAATATTGTACTGCGGAGTTAGCTCAAGTATTTCAGGTAGGACGCTCACCCCAGTGAGGTCCATGGCCGCTCATCCCAGTAGGTGTGAGCTGGGGAGGGGGATATGTGACATAGTCCAAAGATGTTAGGCAGCAGGAGAGGGAGACGGGGAGGGAGACGGGGAGGGAGAGAGAGAGGGGGAGGGAGATGGGGAGGGAGACGGGGAGGGAGACGGAGAAGGAGACGGGGAGGGAGGGAGATGGGGAGGGAGATAGAGGGAGGGAGAGAGTGGGAGACAGGAAGGGAGACAGGAAGGGAGACAGGGAGGGAGAGAGGGAGAGAGAGGGAGACAGGGAGGGAGAGAGAGGGAAACAGGGAGGGAGAGGGAGACAGGAAAGGTGACAGGGAGAGAGGGAGGGTGACAGGGAGACAGTGAGGGTGACAGGGAGACAGAGGGTGAAGGAGACAGAGAGGGTGAGGGAGACAGAGAGGGAGACACACCCACTGATACACACACATATACACACTGTGACATAGTCCAAAGATGTTAGGCAGCATTCTGCCCCATTTTAGGTCAGAAAGTGCAGGAATAGTTAAAAATGGTCGTTTCCACAGCTTCACATTAACTCAGGCTGCTGGATGGAAAATCCAGACCACAGATTACAATAGGTCTAGTTCTACCTCACCTGCTCTTCTAATCACATGCACAGGTATTTAGAGCAGAGAGGTTTGCATTTCACTCTCTCTCCTTAGAGCCTGGAGGCTGGGGATATCGCTGCTTCCCTGCATCCAGTTTTGGGGTGGACGGCCCATCCAAGTATCACAGTACCAGAGGATTTGCCTGGACACTTGGGACCGAGTTCCCACCACGAACAGATAAGACAAACAAATGTTTATTGCTGTTTCTAAAAGACTATGCTGTAACTAGTGACCCTAAATGAGAGGGCATTGTTTTAAGCTGGGGAACCAGGTTAGTTGGCCCAGCAGCAGTTAGAGGCTGATTCTGATGTGTAGTTAGATCCCTGAAAGGGATAGGATTTCTTTATATGATTTGGTTTTTATTTCTTAAAAGTGACACTGTGTGAAATGCTAGATGACACTGTATATAAGTGAAAAACCGCTGAATGAAATACTGAGTGCCTCTAACCTACACATGTAAAGCTGCAGTACCTTACTTGGATGAAAATAAGCAGCGAACCTGAGTTTAAGCAACGTAATACTTTGCATGTTCCTGTTTGTTGTATAATTAACCCTAGAAGACTGTGTCGGGAAGAACCCAGACAGACGTCAGCGCTACAAAAAAGGGGCGTTTGTCACAACACACAGATACACACACATACCCACTTATACACACACATACACATACCCACTGATACACACACATACACACACAACCTGATACACACACACACAACCTGATACACCCACACACACACACACACACTGATACACACACACCCACTGATACACACACACACACACACACAACTGATACAACACACGATCACAACACCCCGCCTCCCCCTGCACCGCCCCCAGCTACACCGCGTAGCCAACCGACTTCCGTCCCATCTCCCGCACGCCCAAGGGGACGTGGGATATGACCCCACCAGGAGGCAAAGGTGGGAGCGCCGGGGGGGGGGGGGGGGGGGGGGACAAGGTGGCGGTGCAAAGGTACATGTAGGTGGTACAAAGGCAGGCGGCACCCCCGCTACCACCTTTCCTATTACCCCCCCTGGCTGGGACCCGGGACAGAAGGTGACACACTCACCGCGTCAGCCGACAAGGAGCCGGATGCGGGAAGACAGACACACTTACGTGTGCTCTGCACAAAGCGGAAGCCCCGCCCCCAGCTTCCTCTGACCTGCCTGCTACCAAGCCCTGCGGTGCTGGCCGACATCTCTAATCCCCCCCCGCATTCTCCTGTCATTCAATCCCCTCCTGCAGCAATGCATTCATTCAACACACACATAGAAAAACTTCCAGGGCACCCCGCATTCTCCTCAGCCGCCGCTCGCACCGCAATACCGGGACCCAGGGGACAAAAACCGAACTTTCTGGACGGACCTAAAACCGCGGACAGGACAGAAAAAAACGGGACTGTCCCGGTTTTGGTCACCCTAGTTATCCCACTTAGTTAGGATCCTGTACAGGTGGAGGCGCTGTCACTGTACGTATCGTTTTAGGATACACCTCAGGTTCCCATCAGCAGAGGCGCACACCTGGTATATCATATAGATTTCCCCACACTGGTCCCTATCTTGCGATTGGGGGGGGGGGGGGGGCGAGGGGGGGAGAAGTGTGTTACATACAATACTACAATGTTATTTGGAAGTTGCATTTTGTACTAATTGTCATAAAGATGTGGTGATCAGTCCCAAACAAAAAATTGATTGCTAACCACAGGCCTTATCTTGGTATGTTTATTTCCTAAGTTAACAGCACAAGTAGCACACGTTTCATTCCGCGTACCAGGTGCTCTTGTCCCAATTTGTACCGTTAAATGTCTTAGCGGAATACACATACTTCAGAAGGTAAAAAAAGGTCAGTGCCACTGAAAAGCACTGAGAGAGTTAATGGAACTCAATAGCACTCTGCCAAGGGTCAATGTCACGGGACAATCAGTGGGGTTGACTGGCCACTTGCCTAGCAACATTAAAAATCCGTCACTGCACAATGGTTAATGTCACTGTTCAGCACTGAAGGGTTATATGCTGCTGCACGCACGAGGAGTTTAACGTCACTGAAGGAGAAGTGCATGACCCCCCGGTGTTGCCCCTGTGGGGAGCCCCAGTGGGTGCCTGGGAGCCCCAGTGTGACCGAGCGGGGTGCCCAGTGTGCCGGCCTGCGGGTAGCCCCATGTGTGGGAGCCCCATTGTGTGCGGGGAGCCCAGTGTGCCCCTGCGGGGAGCCCAGTGTGGGGCCCTCGGAACCCCAGTGTGCCCTGCGGGGAGCCCCAGTGTGCCCTGCGGGAGCCCTATGTGCGGGGAGCCCTGTGCCCTGTGGGGAGCCCCAGTGTGCCCTGCGGGGAGCCCCCAGTGTGCGGGGAGGCCCCAGTGTTCCCTGCGGGAGCCCCATTGTGGCCTGCGGGAGCCCCAGTGTGCCCTGGGGAGCTGGCCGTTAACTCCGTGTGTGCGGGGAGCCCCGGCCCATACGGACCCATGAATGGGGCATGCCGCTGGGGGCATGCGGGACCCGTTTCCCCGGGAGCCAGTGTGCCCTGCTGGGACCCTAGTGT
>CM071571.1:52500-120685 GCA_036426205.1 Ascaphus truei | reverse complement strand
CGCCTCTCTTTCGCCTACGCCGCGCCAGCTTGACCGCCCCCCCCCCCCCCCCCCTCTCCCCGCCCCCCCCCCCTCTTTGCCCCCCCCCCCCCTTCCCCCCCCCCCCCCCTCTCCCATTGATTAGTGTGGGATTTCTTTTTAGCATCCTTATCCCTACTGAAACCTCTGAGCTAATTGCTCTGCACCCTTTTTCTGACTTTTGTGAAGTCGGCTGGCTGGGAGTTTGTCGGAGCCTCCTACCTTCTCCGCAGCCAGCATTTCCTCCTGCTATGTTGCGTTGTCATGGCGATGCAGCATCATGTGATGTTATGGCATCATGGTGATGCATGGCCCGGTGATGTCGTGACATCATGGGATGTCACACGA
Source organism: Ascaphus truei (assembly GCA_036426205.1). Taxonomy (NCBI): domain Eukaryota; kingdom Metazoa; phylum Chordata; class Amphibia; order Anura; family Ascaphidae; genus Ascaphus; species Ascaphus truei. Next base: position 120,319 of record CM071571.1, on the reverse strand, counting down.
TAGCAGGATGAGATGCTGGCACTTGCAGAAAACTTGCACACTCCCCAGTCTATCACAATTTAAATGTTGTGGGGAAGGGTGCAGTTGCATGGAATGCACCGCCATCAAGCCGGCCCTGTTTACTAGAATCTAAAGTAAGGTTGCAAACATGACTGGTCGGATGCAGGTAAAACGTTTAGACTTTAAGATAATTATGAAAGTATTTGCCAGTGTTTATTTCTTTTATTAATTATTTATAAAATGTTTTACCAGGAAGTAATACATTGAGTTACCTCTCATTTTCAAGTATAGCCTGGGCATAGAGTTAACAAATGATGACAAATACATGGTTACAAATACAGCTCAACCCGTTATAGCGCGATCGGCTACAGCACGGATCCGCATATAACGCAGTCTTGAGCGTGGCTCCCGATTTAAAAACATCTCCATTATTTTTTTAAACATTCAATACTTTATTGCTAAAGGACACATACACACACCCACACTCTATACACCATGTGGGAATTGAACATGAATACATTTTATATAATACACATGCAGGAATCGAACCCAGGACCTTTCATATGCTAGTACCAATTCCCTGGAACAAAAGATAGATCAAAATAACAGCTGGTCCACAAGGCGAAAAATAGGAAAGCTTACCAGTAAAATGACATTAAAAACAATTTATTTCACTTACATAAAAAAAAGGAACAAACAGTGAATGAACTTTAGGAGGATAGTTCATTCACTGTTTGTTCCTGTTTTTTTATGTAGGTTAAATTGTTTTTAATTTCATTTTGTTGGTGAGCTTTCCTATTTCACGCCTTGTGGAGCTGCTGTTATTTTGATCTATCTTTTCTTCCTGTTCGTCTGTGAGGATCAAATCTACACTGTCGGAGGCTAATCGGGGGACGCATTACACTTGGCAGCGTCTTTGCAAGTAGCTGGGAAAGGGATGCAGGACGGTGCATAATAGTGAGTAAAAGCTATTCCACACTGGGTCTACCAGGGAAGTGGGGACCTTTTTGCTACTACATAAAGCTTATGTTGTCTCCTCCTGCATCATCCCCTTAAGTGTATATAGCTGCACAAAACATTCTGTATTTATCTGGCATTTGCTCCATCCTACTTCAATTATTGCCACTGTTTAAACAAAGCCTTGCCACCTGGAGCTTATACACGGTCTTTCTTGCTAGTATCAATTCCCTACCTGCTATGCCACAGGATTGGTGTGTTAAAACAGACTCTATAAACATAGTTAACATCTACAGCACAGTGCAGTGGACTGCACGGTGTACAATATGTTAAGTTTGTTTTTTAGAGTCTGTGACATCACACACAACCTGTGGCTTGCAGGTAGAGAATTGGTACTAGCATATGAAAGGTCCTGTGTTCGATCCCTGTATGATATGGTCATCACTTGAGTCTAGGCGTAAAGTTCATCTTTCCTGTTTTGCCTTCAAATACTTTCTGGGCAAGCTACCCGTCTATCTGAACAAGCTCCTCACCCCTACCACGTGCAGCACTTATCATGTGAGATCTGACTCCTAAAAGACTGTTCATGGTCCCAAGGTTCAGCAAAGTATCCGGCCGCTCCTCCTTCTCTTACCGTGCATCCCCAAACTGGAACAATCTACCGGAGACTCTCACAGCCACCACCAGTCTAAGTTCGTTCAAAACCAAAGCTGTCTCACATTAATCTGGTCTGTAACTGTTTCATACGCCTATAATATATATAATCTCTAACTGTGCATGCAGTGTCTTCTATATAATGTATACCCTATTCACTTATGTAACTATGTATTGTAAGCATGTATAATTTGTCATCTTAACTCTATGTCCAGGACATACTTGAAAACGAGAGGTAGCGCTTCAATGTATTACTTTCTGGTAAAACATTTTTATAAATACTGTAAATGTGTGTTGTAGTTGCATTTGAGGACAAAGCGGCATATTGAATTGTAGAGGGTATCAAGTTTGCTAAGGTGAGTTTGGAGTGCTGTGCCATATACCATGCCCCATACTCTATAATTGGCATAAGTATCTGCTGTGCAATGTGCTTTCTGACTAACAGACTTGGGGAGGATTTGTTCCTGTAAAATACACCTAGTTTGTAATAGGTTTTGGATGTCAGGGTATCAATGTGCAACCCATATGTTAAATGGAAGTCAAACCATATGTCCAAATATTTGAAACTAGTAACAGGGGCTACGATGGTATTAGAGTTGTTTCTGATCTGGAGCTCATTCATTGGAAGCTTTAGAAATGTAGTCTTGATCCCAAATACCATTTGTTACTGTCTTGTTTAAAAACAGCTTGTGTTGGGAAATCCAATTTTCAAGTCTCAGTTAGATTGAAGTACGTGTTCAAGGTCAGAGAGGCGAGGGTTTTGTGCATATAGGATTGAGTCATCCGCATTCATGTTTGATTCTCCCTTTCAAGCTGTAGGAAGATCATTGATGAAGAGTAGGGGCCCCAGAACAGAGCCTTACTGGACACTGCAGGTGATATCCATGGGGTCGGAGTTAGAGCCTGAAATGGAAACATGTTGGGATCTACCTGATAGGTAGGACTGAAACCAGTTTAAAGCATGCTTCCCTATTCCAGAGCACCGGAGTTTGTTTAGAAAGATATGATCAACAGTATCAAAAGCCTTTGCAAAATCTAGCAATATTGCACCAGTAAGTTGTCCTTGTTCTGTTCCATACTGGATCTCATTGCAAACATTTAGGAGGGTACTTACCATGAAGTGTTTGGGGCAAAAGCCAGATTGGAATTGGCTAGGGAAATTTGTCTTGATATAGTAATCGATTTAATTGGGAGTAAACAAATGTTTCCATGACTTTGGATAGTATTGGGAGAAGATATTGACCTGTAGTTTGAGACTGTTTATATTCCCACTTTTCAAGATTGTGACAACTCTGTCAGTTTTCCAGGTCTTAGCGATATGGCCTGCAGGCAGATTAGAGTTGATTAGGGATGCAAGTGGTTTGGCAGTGGCTGCGGCACCAAGTCTTGGGCACTTAGATTGCAGTAAGTGAGGTCCACATTGGCTGCTTAGTTTTAATTTGAAGAGCGCTTGTGTAATCTCTTCGGATACTGGGACAAATTGAAAATTGTGGGCAGCGTTGGAGATGGTGGAGCTATAGGGGTACTCCCAGAATGAGATTCATGTTTGTAGTTTGGGTTGTGTTTTGCTAATATGTTAGTAGTACACCCCACAAAGTATTCATTTGCAATGTCAGTGGAATTATACTTGGTTGTTGATGACCTTCCAGAAGTTAGCTGGATTGGATGTATTCTGGTGAAGAAGTTCAGCGTAATATTGTGCTTTTGCGTGTCTTGTTTGCCTTGGGCACATATTCCGCAAGCATCTGTGGTTAAGATTCCTGGTAGTGCCTGATACATTGTAGCTTTTCCACAAGGCATCCCTAAGATGGTAGAGCGATATAAGGTCGGTTGTTACTCGTGGAAGGTGCGCCCCGTACTCTTATTCTGCATAGTGGAGCATGGGTATCAGAGTTTTAAGAACTCAGATTGGAAAATAAATTGGAGTGCGGAATCGGGAATTAAATTGATTCTGTACCAAGGGCAGTTGGTAAGATTAGCCAGATACTGTCGTGGGTTCAAGTTTCTAAATGTTCTAGTGAGGAGAACTTTAGGGCTTGAATGGGGTCGTCTGATTTTTCCTTACACAGTACACTATTTCATTGTCACTGAAAATGTCAAGTAGGATGCCAAAGGATTGTATTCTGCTTGGATTAGGAGAAAATCCAGTCTAGCAAGGAATGGTTGTCAGATTTCAGGTTTGTCCGTGTGGGTTGAGAAATTAGTTGCGTTAATAAGAACAGGCTTAGGAAAGGGGAGGCAGATTTTGCCAACTAGCATTTCCAAAAGAGGGTGTGTTTGGGGTGCAATTAAAGCTGCAGTTCAGGCAATATCCTGCATGTGTTTTTTTAATAAATCAGTTCTGTAGTAAGAACAAATACTTTTAGCATTTTCTGTTTTAAAAAAAACAACTTTGAAAGACCAATTTTCTTGTATTCTATTTTAACAACCATTTGCTAAGGCACTGCCCCTTCATGTCCTGTCACAAGCCCTGGCACACCCCTTTGTCAGCCCTGCCCTCCCTCTAGCACATGTCAGTGCAGGAGTGCTCATGAATATTCATGAGCTTCCACTGAGGGACAGAATCAGAAGAAAAACAGATCCCTTCACTAATTATGTCACCAAATTTCGCCGATCAATACATGGAGAACGAATTTACCTGCAGCTATACAGTTCTTTAGGTAATTAAAGATTGCCCACATGAAACTATTGAAGTAAAAAAATAAATATATAAAAAAAAAAAAAAAAAGACTGGACTGCAGCTTTAAGCAGCGTAAATTTTTTTTTTCAACTTTATATTTTATTGATTTATCAAAGGATACAGACATTTTTGCACATTATAGAACACTCCATATGCTCTGTAGCTGGTCCATATCTGTCTGAACTGACATGACGCAAACACCAATCACACATCCAACATGCACAGGTTTGGAGGAAAGACATACTGGGGAAGAGAGCTATGGGGAAGGGGGGGTCACGGAGGAGCTTCAATCCAATGCCATCCTTGGCACGTCTCTACACTTCTCCATCCTTCTTTTGATTCTGGTGCGGGAGACCTCTGCAGTTTCTTATGCCTACGCAAGCTTTTTATATATAGACGTTTTCTCTTAACTTCCCAACCCAATCGTTCCTTATCTAGGCCCGTCGCTATACCTCATTTATTTCTATCATAGCCAAATGGAGGCATTGCTTGCCCCTGGGATGTCTGTTTGTGCCAACCACGGCAACCAGACCTTTTGGAAATTTGAGCAAGTGTCGTTGACCAAACTCGTTAGCTTCTCCATCTGGCAGGCAAACCAAATTCTGTTCCGAATCTTTTCAATTGTTGGAATTGTGTTCTGTTTCCACAATGCTGCGGTCTCACACCTCATTGCCGTTGCAAAGTGAACGATCATGTTGTTACCTGCCCGTGACAGACCTTCCAATGGCTTGTTTAGCAGAAACAGCCAGGGATCCCGGGGAATTTCGAGGCCCAAGATCCTCTGTAACCAATCCCGAATCTGTTCCCATATTGGGACCAAACGAGGGCAGGACCACAGCATGTGCAACAAGTCTCCTGGCTCTCCATATTGTCTAGGACACAATGGGGAGTAACCTGGTACAAATTTAGATAATCTGACTGGAGGGAGAAACCACCTCCATTAATACCTTATATGAGTTCTCCTTTAACGTCGTGCAGATCGAACTCTTTGCTGCTGCCTCAAATATCTTTGTCCATTCCTCGTCCTCTAACGTCCTCCCTAATTCTGTCTCCCACTGCGTCATGTAACCTAGTCTCAGTCCGTGGCTGTTACCAGGATCGATGACCTCCCCATACAGTCTAGATGTGAGTCCCCCTGTGTCGTGCCCTCGTGCACAGAGCGTCTCAAAATGTGTCACCTTAGGACGATTTTTATGTGTTTGGTATAAAATGTCCTGATCTGGAGGTATCTAAAAAATTCAGTGTTGGGAATGTCCTTATCCGACTGAATTTGTCTAAATGTTTTGATTGTGTCCCTGCCCTCCAGATCCTTCATTCTCCTGTACCCTCTCTCCCTCCAACATGTAAATCCCCCTTCTTCCATCCCCGGGGCAAAATCCGGGTTCCCCCACAATGGGGCCATCAGCGAGTGCCTCGTAGTTAGAGCACATCTAAATTTAGTGGTCTCCCAGATTGCAATTGAGTTGTTCATTGAGGCTAGCAGTTTCTTTATCTCTTTGAGCTGAGATTTTGGGTACCAAATTAAGTTACTAATTTCTAGTGGGGCGCATAGTTCGCTCTCTATGCCCACCCATCTGCGTATTTTTGGATCTAGATGCCATTGGATAATTTGACTTAATTGGGTCGCTCTATAATATGAGAACAAGCAAGGTACCGCCAGTCCGCCTGTGTTTTTGGACCTCATCATTATTCTAGCCTTTATTCGTGCTTTTTTTTTTCCAAATAAAATTAAGAACCTTTGTCTGCATGTCCCTAATATCTGCATTATCTATGGGTATTGGAAGCGTCTGAAAGAGGTACAATAATCTGGGAAGAAGGTTCATTTTAACACTATAAATTCTTCTAATCCATGAGATACCATACGATGCCCATTCTTTTAACTCTCTCTTCAGGGACTGCAAGAGTTTAGGATAATTTGCCTTATATAACAGGTTTACTTCCTTGGTCAAATTGACCCCTAGGTACTTAATTGCTTTGGGTTGCCAATTAAAATTAAAATCTCTATTAGTTTTTTTGTATCTTTTGGGAGATTTAGACTCATGGCTTCAGATTTCGCCTGATTTATCTTGAATCCTGATATCCTGTTAAATTTTTCCAACAGGTCAAAAAGGTTGGGTAGAGAGACTACGGGCCCGGACAGCGTCAGGATGACGTCATCCGCATACAATGCTGTCTTGTGTTCCTGGGAATTAATTTGGATCCCTGTAATGTCCATGTTACCTCTAATCCGGACTGCCAGTGGCTCCATGCATAAGGCGAACAACAAGGGTGACAATGGGCAGCCCTGTCTTGTGCCACTCTTGATTTTGAGATATCCTGACGGGAATCCCTGGTGAACTACCCGTGCCATAGGATTCGTATATAATGCTTTAATTGCCCTCAAGACTCTATCCCCAAATCCAAACGCCGCAAGCGTGGCATCCAGGTACGGCCAGTCTATTCAATCGAAGGCTTTCTCTGCATCTAAGCTTAATATAATTTCTGGGATCTTGTTGGTTTTTATGTAATCTATAATATCAATAACCCTCCTGGTATTATCGCCGCTTGTCTACCCTTAATGAAACCAACTTGATCCGGGTGAATCAGCCTGGGTAAAATAGTACTCAATCTTTGGCCAGTAGATTTTCACATCCGAATTAATCAGTGAGATCGGCCTATAACTTGGGCAATTTGTGGGGTCTTTCCCCTGCTTATGAATCACCGAGATGGACGCCTGCAGCATCTGGTCCGAGAAAGACCCCCCTCCAGGACATTATTGTACATCTTTAACAAATAAGGGATCAGAATCCCAATATATTTTTTGTAATATAAATTTGAGAATCCGCTTGGGCCCGGAGCTTTTGCAGGTTTCAGATTAGTAACTACCTCTAGCAGTTCTTCCGCTGTGAACTCCTTCTCCAGGAACTCCCGCTCCAACCTCGTCAACCTGGGCAAGTCCGAGTCTGCTAGGAAAGTCTCTAGTGCCTTACTCGTATTAGCGTTATGTTTCACCTTCTTCCCATCATACAACCCTTCATAATATGTTCTAAACTCCTCAACTATGTGTTTGGGATTTGAGGTTAACTTTCCTTCCCTAGTCTGAATTGCGTGAATTGTATAGTTGGATTGTCTGTTGCGGATTTTATTTGCTTGCATGGTATCTGGCTTGTTCGCCTTTTCAAAAAATTTCCTCTTTGTCCAACTCAATGTCTTTTCAGCCTGGGAGGTAAGGAGTAGATTAAGTTCTATTCTTGCATCCTTCAACTCCTTCAGTGTCTCCTCTCTATCCGTCCTGTTATGTAGTATAGAGAGTTCATGAAGCTTTTCTCTCAGCTGATTAATTTTGGCTTCTCTCTTTTTTTTCCCTTCCCGCCGCTATGTTTATCAAAATTCCTCTCAGAGGGGCCTTATGAGCCTCCCACAATGTTATGTGAGATTCCACACTGCCTTTGTTCGTCTTAAAGAATTGTGAGATCTCTTCTCGTATGGCTTGTGCGATCTCTGGGATCTTAATGAATGATTCATTGAGTTTTCAATTTGCCCCTGGGCTAGCCAGCCTAATTTGAGAGCACCGCAGCTCTATTGGTGCATGATCCAACCATGAAATATCATGGATTCCTGAATAGGAGATCTGCGGGACCAGTCTTCGACACAAAGAAGTAATCGATCCTGCTGTAGCTGTCATGTGGGTGCGAGTAAAAAGTAAATCCCCTTTCTCCTGGGTGCTGTTCCCTCCAGATATCTACAAGTTGTCTGTCCCTAGTACCCTGATGTAGCGCCTTTACACCTCCCCTTTTGATTCTTCTTAGTTTGTTCCTGTCTAATGTCGGGTCTAAATGATTATTAAAATCTCCCGCCACTACTATGCTCCCCTCCACCACCCTATCCAGCTGTGCAAAGAATGTCCTAAACAATTGGGGATCTTCTTCACATGGGGCGTATACCGATGCTAGTGTCAGACTACTCCCATTCACCGTCCCTGTTAGGATAAGATATCTACCGTCTGTCTCTTTTGATTTTTCCCACTTTAAACGGCAAATTATTGTGGAGCAGTATTGCCACCCCCTTCTTTTTCTCTGCCGCTGAGGCCAGATAGAACTGGCGGAAGTGCCTGTCTAAGAAACTCTGGTTATTTCTAGTGTTGAAGTGAGTCTCTTGTAGAAATCACATCAGCTTTTCTATTTCTATACTCCTTAAAGGCAATGCGTCGTTTCTGAGGGCTGTTAAAACCTCTAACATTATGTGACACACATGTTACTGCCATGTCAGTGCTTTAGTGGATCTGCTTACCCTCTGCAAACATACTTTCGGGTCCCGCCCAGAGATCTGCCACCTCCAATTCTCTTCTTGCCTTGCGACCGCTTCCAACGGTGACCAACAACTTGGGGGACAAGGGGAGGGGAAACACACAAGGACAGGCAAGGAAAACAAAACAACACCTAACAACTCCAACACAATAAACAACAACTGGAATGAGCTGTATTTGATCCTTCCGGACCTAAGCTCATCTGCCCAGGGGCAACAAGCCTCCCTCCTTCCTCCTGGGGGGCTACTGCTCCTACCCTCCTGAAGCCTCCCTTCCCCTGGGTCTTCACCTATGGGTTTAGCAGTCTGTCCCCATAGGTTGTCAGCGCAAGCCCACTGCCCGGATGGAGGAGCTTCTGCCCACCCCCCGGCGCATTCTTGCAGATTATCCCAATGTCTGGTATAACGTACTTTTTTCTTAGTTGAGTTCTCTACCCACATGTCTTTCCATGTCTCCCTTTATAGACTCTGCCAACTAGCTAGATCTCTTTTCAAACTTCCCCTGGTGACTGCGGATCTCTTTTTCCTCTCTTAGCTGGACCAGTATCTATTCTACCTGCCCTTGCTACCTTTTCCTGTCTTCTGTCTCTCCACCTTCTTTTATTCCCCCTCTCCCTTCTCATATCCGTGTTCCTGACTCTCCCCGCCCTCTCATTATCTCGCCTACTCTCCCAACTTGTCCTTTGCAAGCCCCTAACCCTTTCTCCCTAGACCCCCCATCCACATTCGCCTCTGTTCTCCATCCTCTCCCCCTGCTCTTCTCTCTCACTCCTCCCCTGTCCACACTCCTCTCTCTCTCTCTCTCCCTCCACGTCCTCCTGCTGTCTCTAAGGTGCCTGCTTCCCCCTCTCCCCCTGTCCTTCGCCCCCCTTCTGCCCCTGCCCTCCACCCCCCTTCCGCCCCTGCCCTTCGCCCCCTTTCCACCCCTGCCCTTCGCCCCCCTTCCTCCTCTCCTCCCCTGTCCTTCACCCCCCCCTCGCGCTGCCTGCCTGCGGAGCTCCCGGTAGCGCAGTTCGCGTACCTCCGCCGAGAGCCCCGCCCAGGACTTAATGATGCTCCCCTTCCTTCCGGCTGACGTAATCTCCGGCCGCCGTGTCGCCGTCTTATGACGTCACTCGGCTCCTTCCCTCCGATTGGTCCCAGCTCTCTGCCTCGCTACGCCTCTTCTTTTGCAGCCCCGTCGCTCCTCCCGCCCACCTCTGCCTCCAGACTCCTCTGCAGAGCTTTCGCGCCCTTTCTCCCTCCTCCATCTTGACGCGCACTTTACTCCCGCTTCTTCCTCTCCCGCAGGTTCCCGCTGCTGATCTCTTTCATGGCCGCCATCTTTCCCCTTCACCTCCATCACCAGGGTAAGTCCAGCTGGGGCAATTTATAACATTTTCTAGTTAAATGCACAACTTCTTAACCTTGTAATTTAAACACTTATGTCCTTGCAAACTTTGTGAACTTGATTAACTTTATTTGAACATCAACTTTGCCAGTTGCAGCAACACATTTTGGCAAGGAAAAGGCACACCTGTTTACTCTGCACACACTCACTTGACTCATAACAGATTTATGCAACGTTACCTACCTCTGTGATAATGTACATGCTACTTATCTCAACAAATGTACAACTTGAAAACAACTACTCAAATTTCTATTTATACTTTTACTCTCTTTAGCAGGTAATATTGAACGTAACTCAGGCCCTCCCTTTTCAACTCTCTCCCATACCCGAGAATACCCCTTTCAAATTCCAAAAAAGGTCTATCTGTCGTACATATAAATATCCAGAGCCTGCTCCCCAAACTGGATGAACTAAGGGCACGGTACCTTATGCATAAATCCAAAGTAACCAATCTCACAGAAACATGGCTAACTTCTAAAACCCCTCGATGCAACTATCGCCATTCAGGGTTACTCCATTTCTAGGAAAGACATGGACAAAACAAAGGAAATAACCCCTCCAATAGCGCTAACCTACACTGAAAAATGATAATAAGTGCTAACAATAATGTGCTAAACAATAATTTGTGCTAGTGCAACATCAAAGTGAGAACAAATGCTGTGAAACAAGCAGCTAGGTGACAATAATAACAGGTTATTCCAAACCTGATAAAAGACAGTGCACAAACAAAATATAAAGTCCCCAGCGCTATAAGTCCAAGAAACCGTGATCCTAAAGGCAGTCTTTGGTCTTTAAGATGGTGGTTGGGCTTTGGTAAAGATGCTCCAGATGGGATGGTGTCCTTGATGTAGATGGATACACCGTCTGAAATAACAGATGACAGACACACCTGATTGCGCAGCGTATTTCAACAATCAGAGCCCTATCTGAGACTGTGAAGAATCCTACTCACATAATAAATGCCTGTATGTTCAATGGAGAGGATCTGTAATGGCTCCCCTTCTCCTCAGCTCCTCTCACGAACCCCACGTGGAGACAGCTTACTGGGATCGACCTCAATCCGCAATGGCGTCCGGGATGGTTCCGTTGCGGCACCCCCACAGATATGCGATAGAAATAGGCACAATATGGTGTAGTATGAAAAGACCTTTAATGACTAAAATACTATAAAAAGTATTAAAATACACTCACATGGTGCAACGATTGATCGTATTTCTCGCGAATGCCGTCCGCAGCTTGCAATTCCTAACAACACGATGGAGAGGATCACTGCACGCAGACACGCTGTCGACTAGGCGTGTGACGTCAGTGATGCGGGAAACTCTCCCTGCGCTAGGACTACGGGTGCTGGGATGGTTCAAAGAACTAAGCTCCTCCTCCCTACGCGTTTCGTGACTCGTGGTCACTTCGTCAGGGGATGGTGGAGCTTAGTATCTGATGTCTTAAATACTGACCCTAATGGAGAGATCCTCCTACTAAGGGTAGGGCTTAACTGCAAAGTTAATCAAGGAGGATCAGCATTGGTATTAACAGCGCGATCAGGGTTGTTTCCATGACAACGTTGAGCATATGAGCCCTTGCTCTATATAAAATTAACCAAAATAACCAAAATAACGTGATAACAAAAATTATGAAGAATAAAATATAACAAAATAAAACAATACTGATCACATGTTAAAAGCCATGAGTTAGCACAATGCAAATCACATGCAATAATGAAAGACCAAGCAAAATTAATAAAATTGATAAAGTCAATACAATTCATATAGCATATCTAAAATATCCAACTACAGAAAAATGGAATAACTTAACAATCCTTCAAAAAGGCTGCAAGGTCAAATTCAATGTTAAGGCCTAGGGGGGGTCAGGGTTTTGAGTGTGTAAATCCAATAACTTTCACTTTTGGAGACTGTATTGAGCCTGTCCCCCCCACGCCAACTACTTTTAGGATTATCAATCCCTACACATATTAGACCTTCTGGACTCTGGTTATGATGTTGTCTGAAATGATTTGAGACACTATGTGTCTCGAGGCCCCTCCTGATATTGTAAACGTGTTCAGCGAACCGTCGTTTTAGGGGTCTCCCCGTGCGGCCCACATACTGTAGGCCGCACGGACATTCCAGCAAATAGACACAGAAGCTTGTTTTACAATTGATGAAGGTTTTTATGCCAAAGCTTTTTCCTGTCACATTAGATTTAAAAGTCTTCGTTTTTTTGCTGTGTTTACATCCGATACAAGAGGGAGTCATTGGACCAACTTGAAGAGTTTAAGCTATATCTGAATGACAATTCGCGGAATCTTAGGTTCACGTTCAGTCAGAATAGGACTTCTATAAACTTTCTCGACCTTTCTCTGTATGTAGTGAATGGTATCATCCACACTAAAACCTTCCATAAAGAAGTAGATGCCAACACGTATCTATTGGCATCTAGCCACCACCACCCCAATTGGTTGCGTAACATTCCCAAGGGGCAAGCACTTAGAATTAAGAGGAATTGTTCGGAAAACTCTGTGTATCAACAACAAATTAGGGAGTTGAAAACTAAATTTATTGAACGGGAGTATAAAAATCAGGAATTGGATCTTGCAATTAAAGAGGTCAATGAAACCGATAGAGCGTCCTTACTGTGTGGGAAAGGCAGACAGCTGATAACAGTCAGGCCCAGTTTCCATTTTTCATCACACAGTACAGTGGCATAGCCCCAATTATTTCTAAGACGCTGATCAAACATTGGAACATTCTCCAAAGAGATCCAATCCTTAAGAGCATCCTCCCCAAAAAACCTAAAATTGTGTTCAAAAGAGCTAAAAATTTGAAATCCTCCCTATCTCCTAGTTGTCCAATAGATGGCCTGAGAGATCGCCATGTCACATGGTTAAATGATCTCAAAGGCTACTATACACGCCATAATTATATCGGATGTAAACACAGCAAAAAAACGAAGACTTTTAAATCTAATGTGACAGGAAAAAGCTTTGGCATAAAAACCTTCATCAATTGTAAAACAAGCTTCTGTGTCTATTTGCTGGAATGTCCGTGCGGCCTACAGTATGTGGGCCGCACGGGGAGACCCCTAAAACGACGGTTCGCTGAACACGTTTACAATATCAGGAGGGGCCTCGAGACACATAGTGTCTCAAATCATTTCAGACAACATCATAACCAGAGTCCAGAAGGTCTAATATGTGTAGGGATTGATAATCCTAAAAGTAGTTGGCGTGGGGGGGACAGGCTCAATACAGTCTCCAAAAGTGAAAGTTATTGGATTTACACACTCAAAACCCTGACCCCCCCTAGGCCTTAACATTGAATTTGACCTTGCAGCCTTTTTGAAGGATTGTTAAGTTATTCCATTTTTCTGTAGTTGGATATTTTAGATATGCTATATGAATTGTATTGACTTTATCAATTTTATTAATTTTGCTTGGTCTTTCATTATTGCATGTGATTTGCATTGTGCTAACTCATGGCTTTTAACATGTGATCAGTATTGTTTTATTTTGTTATATTTTATTCTTCATAATTTTTGTTATCACGTTATTTTGGTTATTTTGGTTAATTTTATATAGAGCAAGGGCTCATATGCTCAACGTTGTCATGGAAACAACCCTGATCGCGCTGTTAATACCAATGCTGATCCTCCTTGATTAACTTTGCAGTTAAGCCCTACCCTTAGTAGGAGGATCTCTCCATTAGGGTCAGTATTTAAGACATCAGATACTAAGCTCCACCATCCCCTGACGAAGTGACCACGAGTCACGAAACGCGTAGGGAGGAGGAGCTTAGTTCTTTGAACCATCCCAGCACCCGTAGTCCTAGCGCAGGGAGAGTTTCCCGCATCACTGACGTCACACGCCTAGTCGACAGCGTGTCTGCGTGCAGTGATCCTCTCCATCGTGTTGTTAGGAATTGCAAGCTGCGGACGGCATTCGCGAGAAATACGATCAATCGTTGCACCATGTGAGTGTATTTTAATACTTTTTATAGTATTTTAGTCATTAAAGGTCTTTTCATACTACACCATATTGTGCCTATTTCTATCGCATATCTGTGGGGGTGCCGCAACGGAACCATCCCGGACGCCATTGCGGATTGAGGTCGATCCCAGTAAGCTGTCTCCACGTGGGGTTCGTGAGAGGAGCTGAGGAGAAGGGGAGCCATTACAGATCCTCTCCATTGAACATACAGGCATTTATTATGTGAGTAGGATTCTTCACAGTCTCAGATAGGGCTCTGATTGTTGAAATACGCTGCGCAATCAGGTGTGTCTGTCATCTGTTATTTCAGACGGTGTATCCATCTACATCAAGGACACCATCCCATCTGGAGCATCTTTACCAAAGCCCAACCACCATCTTAAAGACCAAAGACTGCCTTTAGGATCACGGTATCTAGGAAAGACATGTCAGAGAGGAGGGGTGTTATTTTATATTGCAGACACTTTAAAATTTGCACTGCTAAATTGCCCCCCAAGCCCACCCTCTTTTGAAATCCTAGTTAGCAAAATCTGCCTCGCCTTTTCTAAGCCCATCTTGCTTGCTGGCATCTACCGCCCCCTACAGTCCCTGACTGATATCACCCAGTTTCTTGGCTCCATTTCCTCTCTGAATGAGAAGAGTGAGCTGCTAGTTCTTGGGGATTTCAACTTCAACTGGCTTGACCCTAAAAACCATAAAATCCAGATACAACTCAAGTCACTTAACCTATCACAACACATTTCCCAACCCACACGGACAAACCTGAAATCGCACAACCATTCCTTGCTTGACTGAATTCTCTCCTCAAATCCCAGCAGAATCCAATCCTCTGGCATGCTTCCTGACATTTTCAGTGACCATGCAATGGGGTACTGTGTAAGGAAAATAAAACTTCCCCAATCAAGCCCCAAAGTTCTCCTCACTAGAACATTTAGAAACTTTAACCCACAACAGTTTCTGGCTGACCTTACCAACTGCCTTTGGCACAGAATAGATTTAATTCCCGACCCTGATTCTGCACTCGACTATTTCCAATCCGAGTTCTTAAAACTCTGTGATACCCATACTCCACTATGCAGAATAAGGGTACGGGATGCCCACCTTCCATGGGTTACACCTGACCTTAGCACTCTACCAGTTTAGGGATGCCTTGTGGAAAAGCTACAAAGTAACTGGCACTACCAAGGATCTCAATCACTACAGATGCCGGCGGAACATGTGTACAAGGCATGCAAAAGCACAATATTACTCTGACAATCTCCACCAGAATACATCAAACCCAGCTAACTTCTGGAAGGTTATCAACAATATATTCCAACCTTCTAACCATCAACATCACTAAGGGCGATATTACTCTGACAAACCCCACCGACATTGCAAATGCATTCAATGATTACTTTGTGGGGTGTGCTATTTACTTATTAGCGAAACGCAACACAAGCCACGCACCTGAATCATCCTAGGAGTACCCATATAGCCCCACCCCCTCCCAACACTGCCCACAATTTTCAGTTTGACCCAGTATCCGAAGGGGAGATTACACAAGCACTCCTCAAATTAAAACTAAGCAGCCAATGTGGACCTGACTTACTACAATCTAGGTTCCTAAGACTTGGTGCCCCAGTAATTGCCAAACCAATTGCTTCCATAGTCAACTCTATCCTGTCTGCAAGACATATACCTAAGACTTGTAAAACTGCCAGAGTTGTCCCAATCTTCAAAAGTGGGGACAAAAACACTGTCTCAAACTACAGGCCAATCTCCCTTCTCCCAATCCTATCCAAAGTCATGAAAACATGTGTCCACTCCCAATTAAGCAATTACTATACCAAGACAAATTTCCCTAGCCAATTCCAATTTGGCTTTCGCCCCAAACACTCTACCGTAACAACCCTGCTAAAAGTTTGCAATGAAATCCAGTGTGGAATGGAACGGGGTCAACTCACTGGTGCAATATTCTTAGATTTTGCAAAGGCTTTTGATACTGTTGATCATGCTATTCTGCTTAACAAACAGAGCTCTGGAATAGGGAAGCATGCTTTAAACTGGTTTCAATCCTACCTATCAGGTAGATCCCAACATGTGTCCATCTCTGGCTCTAACTCCAACCCCCTGGATATCACCTCTGGCGTCCCGCAAGGCTCTGTCCTGGGGCCCCTACTCTTCTCACAGCTTGTAAGGAAGCTTCAATACCCATGTATGCAGATGACACAATCCTATATGCACACAGCCAGAGCCTCTCCGACCTTCAACACATACTTCAGTCTGACTTTTTGAGACTCAAACTGGATTTCCCAAAACAAACTGTTTTTAAACACTGACAAGACTGTAACAATGGTATTTGGGACCAAGACTACATTTTTAAAGCTTCCAGTGACTGAGCTCCAGATCAGAACCTACGCTAACACCACCCTAACTCCTGTTACTAGTTTTAAATACCTGGGGATATGGTTTGACTCCCACTTAACATTTGGGATGCACATTGATACCCTGACATCCAAAACCTTTGCCAAACTAGGTGTAATTTATAGGAACAAATCCTCCCTAAGCCTGCTGGTCAGAAAGCGTATCGCACAGCATATGCTAATGCCTATTATATACTATGGCTCGGCACCTCAAACCCACTTTAGCAAACTTGACACCCTCTACAATTCAATTTGTCGTTTCATTCTCTAATGAAACTACAACACACATCACTGCGAAATGCTCAAAGAACTAGATTGGTTATCACTCGAGTCTAGGCGCAGAGTTCACCTTTCCTGTCTTGCCTTCAAATACTTTTTGGGCAAGCTACCCATCTATCTGAACAAGCTCCTCACCCCTACCACATGCAGCACCTATCACCTGAGATCAGACTCCAAAAGACTGTTCATGGTCCCAAGGCTCAACAAAGTATCCAGCCGCTCCTCCTTCTCTTACCGTGCACCCCAAAACTGGAACAACCTACCGGAGACTCTCACATCCACCACCAGTTTAAGTTCTTTCAAAACCAAAGCTGTCTCACATTTTAATCTGGTCTGTAACTGTTACATACGCCCATAATATATAGTATCTTAACTGTGCATGCAATGTCTTGTATATAATGTATACCCTGTTCACTTGTGTAACTATTTGTAACCATGTATTTGTCATTTAACTGTATGCCCAGGACATACTTGAAAACGAGAGGTCACTCTCAATGTATTATTTCCTGGTAAAATATTTTATAAATTAATTAATGAAAACAGATTTTTTTTTTGACAATTCTTGAAATATAAAACAGATTTTTACAGTGTTAACATTTTATAAATGAAATGGGTTGATGGATGAGGGGTATTTAGGGTGATGGAAGGTAGGTGAGAAAATGGGAAGTGTGGAAATGAAGGGTCCTTTGTTCTAGTAAATCTTAAGAAAATGTAGTTACTGAGGATGCCCAAGATAGCTGCCTGACCTTTAACTTGCTCCTGATCTCTATAAAACAACATTATTAACATTCCAATTTATTACAAAGTACCTTAAATACCCAAGGATTTACCTTCACCAACAACAATTTGACGCTTGTGTGTATCCAAAAATCAAAAGATTGGTTCTCTGCACTGAGATTCGCATTGGATTCAACTTCTCCCTCCACCTTCAAAGAAGAACCCTCCATGGCTGCAAGCCCTATGCAGTGAAGTCCATCAAATCAAGGCACCGTGAAAACTAGAATCATCTTAGGATCTAGACTCCACGTTTCCAGACACAATCCTTCGTTCCTCTTTATCCATTAAATAACCCTCCTTCACTGCATTTTTACCTGGTATACAACTGGGATAAAGATACTTTCAAACACATGGCACTCCAGCTAAATTATACAAGTCACAAGAAAAGTGCTATTTTTCTACAAATCGTTCGGTCTGTACACATGGAAGCTTGAGCATTCACCACTTGAAATAACTTTCACACACTCAAGCCGCCTGGTGTGGAGTAGTGTCATATAACATACAATGCTCAACTGCCTTCAAGAACTGACATCCTAAACAAACTAGACAAAGAAAAATACTTCATATATTTTATCTGTCTTTCACAGTAAGACAACCTTGGAAATCCTCCATTATCCTACTTCCACAACAAACCCAGCCCTAAGGACTCATTTAAAGCTGCAGTTCAGTCAATTTCCTGCATGTGTGTTTTCTTTAATAAATCAGTTCTGTAGTAAGAAAAAATACTTTTAGCATTTTCTGTTTTTAAAAAAACAACTTTGAAAGACCAATTTTCTTGTATTCTTTTTTTAACAACCATTTACTAAGGCACTGCCCCTTCATGTCCTGTCACAAGCCCTGGCACACCCCTTTTGTCAGCCCTGCCCTCCCTCTTGCACATGTCAGTGCAGGAGTGCTCATGAATATTCATAAGCTTCCACTGAGTGACAGAAGCAGGGGAAAAACATATCCCATATCTAAAGGTGTTGCCAAATTTCGCCGATCAATACATGGAGAACGAATTGACTGGCAGCTATACAGTTCTTTAGGTAATTAGAGATTGCACACATGAAACTATTGAATTAAAAAAATAAATACATTTAAAAAAAAAAAAAAAGACTGAACTGCAGCTTTAACCCTCCCTCAAACTTCATTTAGTAATTTAGGCACCCCCACTCAACTCTTCCACTAACCAACCCTCACAGTCTAACTTCCACCATGTTAACTATTTCACTGCTGACCTGATGTCTTCCTATACCTAATCTTCTGTCACTGCACCCTCTTCATGCTGAAGTTCCTATTGAACCATCGCTTGATTACATTCTTCAATCCCTCGGCATTTAAAAACAAAAAAATCTCCGGTGCTGCTATGGTTGACAAACATACAAAAAACAAACTGGCCCATACCTTCCTAACTCGCTTACCCTCCTGCTCCCCTACACTGGCCCATACCACCCTCCTGCTCCCCTACACTGGCCCATACCTTCCTAACTCGCTTACCCTCCTGCTCCCCTACACTGCCAGAGAGGTGACGGATCAGAGTAGTGTCCAATATACAGATAGGATGCAGAGGAACAGAAGTAGGGGTCTTTCTGGCCTGGCCCCCATCCCCAGAGATTCTGCACTGGATGGACAGAACACGATCTCAAGCCCTGTGTCCTATTAGAACTGTCTTGTGTAATGCCAGATTTATTAGGAACAAGACGGCTGTTATAGCTGACCTTATTGAATTATCAGACCTAGCATGTATCACAGACTTGACGAAAATACAGTCTCCATTTTAGAAGATGCAGTCCCAACAAATTATTATTTCATTCACTGCTCAAGCGCGTTGAGGTGTGGCATGGCAATCTGTTTGGATACCTGGATTTCTCTGATGTATTGAGTGCCTGTTTGGATCCCAGTGCTCTTGTCCATAACCACAATAAACATTTTGGGGCCACAATGGATACTATCGCTCCTGTTCCAATACAACCTCACACCACCACACCCCTTGGTTTGACTGTTATATTAGAATTGAAGTGTTGCAGGCTTGAACAGCACTGGCAGAGGTATTACCTTTTCACAATTACTAGTAAAAAGTCAGAGTTCCTTTCATGTGAGATCATGGCAGCAAACAATAGACCAGCTCAGCTCCCATGGATCAACCCCGATTCTACGGACGCAGGAAGCCACTCGCCTCTGCCGTGCCTGTCACACAGAAAAAGCGAAAGACTGGAGCCATTTACAAGCCAAGTCCAAAGCGAAAGGCTAAGGGCATTCCCAACCAGCAGGGGAATCCTTCTGAGCCGGTCCCAGTCCCCCCTAGCTGCAGGGCTCACTACGCGCTGTGACGCGTCAGCCGCCAGGGGATGCAAGAAAATTGTAATCCCGAGCGGTGATGCGTCACGTGGTGTGCTGATGAGCCTATCAGCGGTGGGTGCGGGAGCTGTCAGACAGCTTCATACACAAGGTGGGGGGGAGGGGTGGTGTGTGTGTGTTGCTTACCTTCCAGCAGTAGCTCCCTCCTGCAGCCCGAGGAGGGAGGGGAAGGGAGTAGCGGGTCCCTCCTCTCAAACCACGCCCCCGCCTCCCACTCCCTACAGACCGCATATCACGGTCTGTGCCTGTCAGCGCGCCGCCTGTCTGCAGTGCGGGCGCGCTGACTGAGGAAGCGGGGCCTTAGCCTAAGGCTAATAAAGAAAACCTTCTGCTGACCCCAAAGGCTAAGGGTTTTAATACACGTAAAACGAAAAAAATAGGTAGCGCTATATCCAACAAATAGGCTGGCTGCCTTTGATATAACCCTGACCCCTGGTCAGGTGATAGAAGTATTAATTTTTTTCTATCTATGGCGCTCTGCACTAGTATATAGTCAATATTAGATGAATAATAAACAGATTTATACAACCAGTATCACGGTATTGATCCGTCCATAAAGGTGCTCCACGTGATGAAAGGGTACATAGAAAAAAGAAAATCAAAGATCATAGCATAATACTGCTGCAAACAACATGTAACATGTGACACACACCTAACACTAGACAAACGCTGAGATCAACAGGTGACAATGAATAATGCAAACACATTTAATTATGACATATCATATATAAAAATCCATAAATATCAGATGACATTTATGCAAAAAATGCTTCCTACACAAGGTGGGTGTGTGTGTGTGTGTGTGTGTGTGTTGCTTACCTTCCAGCAATAGCTCCCTCCTGCAGCCCGAGGAGGGGGGGGAGTAGCGGGTCCCTCTGCTCAAACCACACTCCCGCTCCCTACAGACCGCATATTGCGGTCTGTGCCTATCAGCACGCCGCCTGTCTGCAGTGCGGGCGCCCTGACTGAGGGAGCAGGGCTTTAGCCTAAGGCTAATAAAGAAAACCTTCTGCTGACCCCAAAGACTAAGGGTTTTAATACACGTAAGCCGTATGTCAAGAAGAAATTCGGTGATGTACACTCAAGGCAAAACAAATGGCAACCAACCCATCGAACCCGCAGGCCACTTCCTCGATTATGCTTCGACGACTCTGCCGCTGCTCTCCCGGAAACCCACAGCCCAACTTCTCCACTACTCTTCGACGCTGCCGCTGGTCTCCCGGAAATCCACGGGTCACTTTCTCCATTACGCTTAGACGACTCTGCCGCTTCTCGCCCGGAAATCCACAGGTCGCCTCCTCCATCCTTCTTCGACGCTGCCGCTTCTCTCCAGGGTACCCCCATCTCATCCTCCGTAGCACCCATCCACCCAGATGTCCACAGTACCCCATACACAAGAACCAGCTCGTTACACCGAATGCTGAATGGGTTAAGTGTCGATATCCCCGGGAACTCTACTATGCTGGTAAACATAGATCTTCTTTTAGAGACCATGCTGAAGATGGATCAACGGATGGAGAAGATGGATCAACGGATGGAGAAGATGGATCAACGGATGTGATTTGGTCCTACTCCCAACACACCTTAAGCTGTGCTGATGTAATCCGCCCAGCGTTTGCCAAATTAGTCCTGTACTTGCTGCTAACAAATGTTTTCAGAACCACTAAAAGAAGTAATCTCTTTTTAAAAACCCTTCATTAGACCTGGATTGCATGGCTAATTACAGGCCTGTATCAAACCTTCCTTTCCTAGGGAAGGTTCTTGAAAAACTGGTGGCAACCCAACTGGAAACCCATCTATCAAACCATGATATTTATGACCCATTCCAGTCAGGATTCCTAAGATGGCATTGTACTGAAACAGCTCTGGTTTGTGTGCTAAATGATCTCCTGGTGGCAGAGGTGACTTTGATCGAAGTACTCCTGGCCCTCGCTGCAGCATTTGATGCCATGTACCATTTGGATCTAAATGGAGCGCCTGGAATATTTCTGTGGACTGGGTGGTGGTTCTCAGCGGGTTCAGATCTTTTCTCACTGACGGGTTACAGCATATCTTCAGGAGTGTACTCCTCTGCACCAATGCCCCTGTCATGTGGATTCCCACAGGGTTCTATCGTATCTCCTATTTTGTTCACAGTGTACATGCTGCCACTAGGTGACATTAATCAGACGGCGTGGCCTGGGTTTTCACTGCTACAGATGACTCTTAACTACTTGTCCTTTGCAGCAAGTATTAAGGACCCATTATCAGTCTTCAGTGGAAGTGCTAGTAGTGGATGCTCACCGTCAGAAGACAACAAGACTGCAGCTAGGGCATCCAACTGGCCTTACACTTGGGGATTCCCAGTTGCTAAACTCTGTCCGTGTGCGAAGTCTTGTTGTTTTTTGTCCTTTGACTTGATCCTTAAACATCAGGAGTCAGTCGTGATCAAATCTTCATTCTTCCACCTAAAGAACATAGCCAGGATTAAGCACTTTATCTCCCCAGAGGATCTTGGTACTCTTATCCTTGCCTTTGTGTCCTCACGCCTAGACTACTTCAATGAACTCTACCTGGGTCTTCCGAAAAAAGGTGTACGGCCTGCAGCTGGTGCAGAATGCTGTGGCCAGTTTGTGATCTAACCAGACCTGTTCTCTGTTCTCTGCACTGGACGCCTGTAAAATGGCGAATTTATTTTAAGATTGGCTTGTTGACATTCAAAACACTGCATGACCAGGGTACCAGCTCTCTGAAAGGGCTTCAAGTTCCTGACACTCCCATTCCTTTGCTTCGATCTGCAGATCTTCACAGTTCCCAGAATCTCCTTGACTTCCTTTGGGACCAGAGCTTTTTACCATGCTGCTCCCACTCTTTGGCACAGTCTGCCTCCTATAGTTCAAGAGGCCCCCTCTCTGGAAATCTTTAAAAACAGGCTTTTTTTTTTTATTATCCAATTGTCACATACAGCAGAGACTGCGACTATTCTAACACAAACCAGTGACCATCGGCAAAAAGACCCAGGTACATGCTAGTTTAAGGCAAGCTTTAGCATAGTCGTGGTCTCGTCTGTATGACAACCCGATAGCACGTGACCTGCATACGGGACAAAGGTTAATTCTCACACCCGCAAGTGCTTTCACTTTTCCGTCAAATGGACAATATCACCTCTACAGGATCCAGGATTAATACACAGCTCACAAACTGCCCCACTCGTCACCTTCGCAAAGGTCCCTCAAATGAGTTATATCTCTCTTCAATCCGTCCCAATATTCCACCGCCACGAACAGCACACATGTGAGCACGTGACTTAGATATGCAACCAGGGTTAATACACACGGCTACTCTAGCCAATCCACCTTTCTCCTCCGCATTGAACCAGTGAGTTAATATTAACCCATACTCCATTGCAAATCATATCTATACACTGCCACCACCTGAGGGTATACAAATATGATAAAATATATCGGATTAATATTTGTCGTGTCACCAAGGTAATACATTTTGTGTGTTTTTATTATGTCAAGGATGGTCTAAGTCAGGTGTGCGCTGAATTTTTTTAGGGGGTGCACAGCTGTTGCAGAGGCCCCACGCTCTTCCCCCAGGTATGTTAATTAAATGCCGGGTGAGGCCTCTGCCACTTCTCTTACCTGCTCTCAGCTGGCTCTTCGGCGATGCGTCGCCATGACACGTGATGGTCAAATGGCAAAGCGTTACCTGACGCCGCGAAGCCCAAGAGCAGGTGGGGGGGGGGGAGGGGGGGCAGCCTTAAAAGTTTGTGCACCCCTGGTCTAAGTATCAATAAAATATTGAAGCTACATTATACTAAGTAAAGAAAAGGTTGGTTTTGCCTGCTACCATGTTCAGATTTCTGCATCTCTGCTTGTCTGTCACTTCTTGTGATTTTTGACTCTTCCAGGAGACACCATTTGATAACATCAGGAGGGGTTGTTTGAATGAGTTCATTGATTAGAAGTTTTTGTTTCTGAAGTTTCTTTAGCAGTTTCACAAATATTTGTGTGTGCAATTTTTAGCTACGTTCTTTCTGTTCTCATGGGTGAGTTGAGTTACTCTGAATTTAGATTTGTGTAAAAAGTTCCAGGCAGGACCACCGTTCGGGGGGGACGGGGACAGCCGGTATTACTGTTCCGAGCCTGGTGTGTTTGGGACGAAACCCCTTCCTTTCTCCTGAGGGTGAAGTGGGTGGTGCCTCAGGGATGAGTCAGGGCTGGAGCTGCTGAGAAAGGTGAGAGGGAAGGGACAGATCAGGGGTAGAAAGACATTAAAGGGAACACCTTTACCAGAACAACCTCCCCCTGTCTCTTCTTGCTTACCACTTAGATTGTAAGCTCTTTGGGGCAGGGACTACTTTTCCTAATGTCACTTTTATGTCTCAAACGCTTATACCCATTGTGTTATATTATGCGATGTAAATATATGGCGCTATATAAATACATAAGTGCTATAGAAGGGAGAGTGGGGCAAAAAAAATAAAGAAGAGTAATGCATTAGATGTAAAAGGAAGACTCTGAGGGCAAAGTCATAAGCGACAGAAAGACGAACTGGGGGGGAAGAGAGACATTGGAGGATATGGAGTTAAGTGGGGGGGAGAAATTAAGAAAAACGGTAGGGAAAAGAATAAAGACATTGGGTGAAGGAAAAGTGTGAACGACATGAGGGGGAAAGGAACGACTTACATGAGCAGACAACAGACACACAAAGGTATAAGACACTAGGGAAAAGGAGAGCGAGAGAGAGGAATAAGAGGGAGGGGAAAGATATACTGTAACAGGGCAGAGTAGACCATAGTATAATTGCTGGATGTTGCAACTGTCGAAGTGCAAAGAATGAAGGCCTTTTTCTTCAAATTTTGTCCTGGTCCCAAACAATTCTGTTGGCTGTCCTGGTTCCAGGTGTCATATAATCCAGACTCCCTGTTCCCCTTTTTTAAGTGTTCATAACATTAAAAAGTCTTTATAAAATATAAGCTAAAATCTATTTTAAAATAATGATAAATCATAATTAAACTAATAACACGTAATCGGCGCTCAACCTATTAACAAGCGATCTAGCTATAAAGGTGCAATAGTAATAACCTTTAAAACTAATGACCTATAACACAATATATAGTGAAAATAGCATTGAAACAAACTCCCCCACACACTGAATGAAACAGGGGAATAAAAGGAGAGTGGCTGCCTCAGAACCAATAGTCAAATCCTTCCATGGGGATTTGCATAAACAACTGGATTAAAAAAGAGCAAACAGTCCTGGGCACAATAGCTAGTAAATAATACCAGTCTCTGGATGAACAGTAGTCCTGAACTTAGAATAGTAATGCAAGTCCGTTTAGCATACAGCTGCGGCCGCCTTTATCCTAGTGTGGCCGTATCGGCTCAACTCTGATAACCCCGGGCAGATGCAGTGTTTTTTTTTTTTTTTCCCCGGAATATGTTCCGGTATTTTAGCGCTCGTAATATTAGCATTTTATTAGCGCAGTCTGCAATACCGTCTAAAAACTCAGGGGGGCGTTCGAGCTATTGTCTTCAAAGTCTAATACTTTAGCAGTTCAACCTACAGTGCGTCAGTATACAGTCTGCGTGTGCGCGCGCAGTAATTGTAAATTTGCATATTTATACATGCATGTGCAGTGCTGTATGTCTCATTTGAACATTGTTGAAACGCATAGGCGTGTACTGTAACAGTATCACATTTCAGACTATACAGCGCACTCCCCTCGCTCGTTCCCGCACACACAGGCTAATTTACTGCACTGCAGAATTACAACTTCTTATCTTATCTACAGTACACCTCTCCCACACCATTCCTTTGAATGTGTGTATTTCTGGTTTCAATCACATTCCTGCTTTCTAAATAGCTGATGATTAATGCGCATGCGTCTAACTTCACCACTGCTTGCTTGCGAAGTTCAAGAGTGAGTCATTTTTTATTTTTATTTTCTCCACAAACCTGCCTAAACCATCTTGATATTACGATATTCAATCTGTGCTGTAGCTTTTGACTGCGGCACTGTGCGTTTGACTGCACATGGTTGATTTGTGTGGTTTTTATGTATTTGGGGGTGTGGGCATCAAATTATTATGATGACCTGCCTGTTGAAAATGTCATGTCTTTGAACTACAGTACAGCTAATCCTTCATGTAGCGGTACCCTGTACCCCCCTCCCCCCCACACACACAAGGCTCGCTCAAGGATTTGAACTTCTTATCGACACCTCTCCAGAACCATTCCGTTTCTAAAGCTTGTCATTGTGCTTTTAATCGTCCCTAGCCGAGCATCACCTCTCTGCGCCTGCGTGTAATCCTCTTTGGGAAGGGAGCTAGCTGATGATTACTGCGCATGACTCACCCATCCACCCCCCCAACCCTTTGAGGCTTTGTTTACGGTAACGCTTGTGATAATCCCTTCTCGAATTTGATATGTAAATCTGATTTGCACAGCACTGTGAAATTGAGAGTTAAAAAAAAACATAATGTGATTCTTGTTTTTGATGCAGTAAGTTACCACTTTTTGTCATTCTTTCTTTTTCTTTGGTGGGGGGGTGTCAATGATTATGATTATCATGAATGTAAAGAAATATTTATTTTATTTTATCAGGAACAAAAAATACAAATATACAAATCATGAATAATACAAATTGCAGTCTTTATTCAGTTCTTTTGTCAGTTGAAAATTGAGGGCCGGTGGATAATCATGAATAATGCACATTGATAATAATATTAATTAATAATATATAAATTTTTCCGTCTTTATCTTCCTCATTCTGTGTAGTTCATTGAGAGGGGAGGTTTTGTGTAAATCATGACTGTAGTTTAGATACACTTAACTGTACACACAGTTCACAAACTTTACACATGATACCCCCCTCTCCCCCAGTCCATCCTTTTTTTTCTGAACAGACAAGAAAAGAAAAAATTAGTGCCGCTATGTGCATACTGTATTATGGCATTGTGTACTGTATAGCTACTCCAGTATGCAGTTAGTACTGTCAAACTAGTCTATACTGGAACTACTGTATGCTGTAACTACTGTTAAATACTTTGCAACCAGATGGCTAGTGCTGCTCTCAGGAAAGAAAAAACCTGTGCCATACTTACCTGTATCATACTGTACTTACAATACTACAGTACAGTACTATACCATACTACCTTCCTGATGCTTGCCCATTACACGCGATCACAATGGGCAACACAGTCACAATATGGTCAATATATTTATTGCATCGTTCCACGGTGAGTACATCGTTCCAAAAACTCATTATGCCTCGCGCCAACTCATCCTTTTTGGAGGGTTTCACGACTTTTTCGGATATGATCCTTCAGCTGATGCCAGACCATTTCGATAGGATTGAAGTCTGGCGATCTGTCATTGGAAGGGGATTAAAAGGACAATTAGTTAAAGAGATACAGTACACAGTAAAAACAGTGGGAAAAAATGAGACACTGTTACCGCACTTACTCCGCTGGCGTCTTCACCCAGTTAATACCTCGCTCAAGAATATGCGCTGTTGACGCGGTGTGCTTCGGATCGTTGTCCTGGTAGAAACGGTGACCATCTGGGAACACACGTGTGATGTATTCCACAATCTCAGGCACAATTTGATCTTGGAAAAAAGCTTTATTCATGATTCCTCAAGAAAAGAAAAGTGCTCAAAAAAAGTGCACACTAGTACAGTACAGTACAGTGCATAAGGCAAAAGCCTTATTTTACCTTCAAAGATGCAAATGCATCCTGGTTCCCGCCTAGAGATGGCACCCCACACATGCATCTTCACTGGGTGTTTTGGACGCGGCTTCATAGACATGCAACCTTTTTTGTGGAATGCAAAGGTGGCAAACCTCTCCAGCGATACAGTAGACTCGTCAGTGAAGATGCAATCCTGGAAAGTTTCTCCACTGTCGAGCCATGTCTGGGCCTGGACCACTCTCTTGATCTTGTTAACGTCCTTTATCATAGGGTACGCTCTGTAATGACAAGGAATAATTTTATAGGTACAGTACAGTTTCTTAAACAACACTTTAACCTCCTGTACTAACCTCACACGTCCATGTTTCCATCCAATTCTGCATCTCATCTTCTTTGTGCTGGTCTCGGATACAGTGAGATTGGGATTTTGCAGCAGAGTGTATTTGACCCTTAAGGCACTCTTCTCATCATTCTCTTCACTTATTTTGTCGACCAGAAGAATTGTCTCCCTACAGTGTACAGGTAAACAACAATCTGGTAAGTAACAGTGCGGTAGGCCACAAGTACAGCACATCATTTACAGTAAACAATTATAGATGCAGCAATATAAACAATAATAGATATACTGTATTATATACTGTAGTTATATAAATATACCGAAATAACTATAAAATTAGATAGATCTATACTATATAGTTCTATTAATATGCAGCAATATAAACAATAATAGATATACTGTATTATATAGTTATATAAATATACTTACGTGTTGGTTACCGTTGGTGTCCTCGTGCGTTGTTTGGTTTTTCCGTGTGCATGATAGCACACGGTGGTTTATGGCACAACGAGGCCAGAAGCAGCTAACCAGAGTTGGATATCTGCAATTCGTTGTCTACTCATGTACATCTCCTTAATTCTCATGCTAAGATCCTTTGAAATCTTTTTAACAGGCATAGCTGTGAGTAGAAAGAAATACAAGCACAAGGATGCATATTCGATGTTTAGTCTGTGTATTCAATGTGCAGTGAATCCACAAAATAAATGGTGTATTTATACGGTAATGACTCACATTAGAGTACGCCCACTTTTAACACCTGTACCTCGTCGCCATGCATAAAAGGTTACACACTTTGCATAGCCCACCACTCGATCTGTATCTGAACTTTACCTTGTCCAGATATTGCATTGTGCCATCTGCTCCCATGGATCAACCCCGATTCTACGGATGCAGGAAGCCACTCGCTTCTGCCGTGCCTGTCACGCAGAAAAAGCGAAAGACTGGAGCCATTTACAAGCCAAGTCCAAAGCGAAAGGCTAAGGGCGATCCCCACCAGCAGGGGAATCCTTCTGAGCCGGTCCCAGTCCCCCCTTGCTGCAGGGCTCACTACACGCTGTGACGCGTCAGCCGCCAGGGGATGCAAGAAAATTGTGATTCCGAGCGGTGATGCGTCACGTGGTGTGCTGATGAGCCTATCAGCGGTGGGTGCGGGAGCTGTCAGACAGCTTCCTACACAAGGTGGGCGTGGTGTGTTTGTGTGTTGCTTACCTTCCAGCAGTAGCTCCCTCCTGCAGCCCGAGGAGGGAGGGGAGGGGAGTAGCGGGTCCCTCCGCTCAAACCACGCCCCCCCTCCCGCTCCCTACAGACCGCATATCGTGGTCTGTGCCTGTCAGCGCGCCGCCTGTCTGCAGTGCGGGCGCCCTGACTGAGGGAGCAGGGCTTTAGCCTAAGGCTAATAAAGAAAACCTTCTGCTGACCCCAAAGACTAAGGGTTTTAATACACGTAAGCCGTATGTCAAGAAGAAATTCGGTGATGTACACTCAAGGCAAAACAAATGGCAACCAACCCATCGAACCCGCAGGCCACTTCCTCGATTTATGCTTCGACGACTCTGCCGCTGCTCTCCCGGAAACCCACAGCCCATCTTCTCCACTACTCTTCGACGCTGCCGCTGGTCTACCGGAAATCCACTTTCTCCATTACGCTTAGACGACTCTGCCGCTTCTCGCCCGGAAATCCGCAGGTCGCCTCCTCCATCCTTCTTTGACGACGCTGCCGCTTCTCTCCAGGGTACCCCCATCTCATCCTCCGTAGCACCCATCCACCCAGATGTCCACAGTACCCCATACACAAGAACCAGCTCGTTAGACCGAATGCTGAATGGGTTAAGTGTCGATATCCCCGGGAACTCTACTATGCTGGTAAACATAGATCTTCTTTTAGAGACCATGCTGAAGATGGATCAACGGATGGAGAAGATGGATCAACGGATGGAGAAGATGGATCAACGGATGGAGAAGATGGATCAACGGATGGAGAAGATGGAGACTGACATACCGGGGATACATAATTAGCTCGGTGTTCATGCCCCTGTATCCCCGACGCCTAAGCAGGAGGGTGGCATGGATGTTATGAATGGGGCCTTCGACCACCTTCCAACACCAAGCGCACCCCCTCCACCAGAAGAATTTGTGTACATGTATGCCGTTGACGAGTAGGATGACATGACAACCCCGTCAAGACCACGCCAGGAGACAACACGGTGACCAAGACAGGAGGAACGCTTCCTCCCAGACAACCTACCCTCGCCCGCCGCCACAAGCACACCCGCTCCCAGAATCCAACCTACATACGCTTGCATCGATACGGTGCCCGACATCATCCTGCGCGAGCTGCCACCGGCACTCAGGGAGAAGTATAGGGTGATGAGTGCTGGTTTACCCCAGAAGTATGGCATGTTAATTTGTAAGCACCATGTGTCCTACTTGGTGTACTGCGGTGGGCCAAAAATGTAAACTACGTAGGAAATCGCGAAAAAAGGACGCTTCCTGAAAATTTAAGAAGGACTATTGTGGAGGAATTGCGGCGCTATTTTTCAATTACAGATCCTTTAATGAAAATCGTTTGAGACTCCATTAATGGCATTTTGCGTCATACAAGGCATCGGCCCAAGAAGGACAATCTGGTGGGGATCGAATTTGCGTGACTGTTCAACTGTTTACGTTTTTTACTTGTTGCGTGTTTTAACTTGTATTAATAAAGAAATGTTTTTACTTAAACAAGACCTGCACAATTCCAGTCCTCGAGGGCCGCAAACAGGCCCGATTTTCAAGGTTATCCTGAAAACCGGGCCTGTTTGCGGCCCTCGAAGAATGGAGTTGTGCAGGCCTGACTTACTGTACTATACACCATCCTACATACAAAAACAAGTGATACTAAAAACAAGCGCTAGACCTAGGGAGGATTTGTTCCTGTAAAGTACCCCTAAGTCTCCTGGTCAGAAAACGTATCGCACAGCAGATGCTAATGCCAATTATTGACTATGGAGACATAGTTTATGGCTCAGCACCTGAAACTCAACTTAGCAAACTTGACACCCTCTACAATTCAATTTGTCGTTTTGTTCTCCAATGCAACTACAACACACATCATTGTGAAATACTCAAAGAACTAGATTGGTCATCACTCGAGTCTAGGCGCAAAGTTCACCTTTTCTGTCTTGCCTTCAAATTATTTATGGACAAGCTACCCAGCTACCTGAACAAGCTCCTCACCCCTACCACATGCAGCACCTATCACCTGAGATCAGACTCCAAAAGACTGTTCATGGTCCCAAGGCTCAACAAAGTATCCGGCCGCTCCTCCTTCTCTTACCGTGCACCTCAAAACTGGAACAACCTACCAGAGACTCTTACATCCACCACCAGTCTAAGAACTTTCAAATCTAAGGCTGTCACACATTTTAATCTGGTCTGTAACTGTTTCATACGCCCATAATATATATTATCTTTAACTCTGCATGCAATGTCTTGTATATAATGTATACCCTGCTCATTATGTAACTGTATTTGTAACCATGTATTATTTGTCTTAACTCTGTACCCAGGACATACTTGAAAACGAGAGGTAACTCTCAATGTATTACTTCCTGGTAAAATATTTTATAAATAAATAATTAAATATAAAGTGCAGTACACAAAAAAGCAGCCCGGTGTTCTATTGTGGAAACTATCTCAAATAGTGCCCAATAACATAAAAATACAAATATAGAAATAAACCTGGCGCATACAAGTGGTAATCAAATGTGTGCAATGAACAATAATAATGTGAAATATACAATATATAAAGTCCATAAAGGATATGGTGGTGACTGGCGTGGAAAGAGTCTTTTCTTCTGATGATAAATTGGAATAGAAAATAGACTGTCCTCAATGCACGTTGTGAAGTTCCTCCTCACAGCAGCTACTGTCCTGTAGATTAAGACATTAAACCAGGGACACAACATTGCGCAGTATAGTTTTCAGCAATGACGCCCTCTGATGTGAATGCCCAAAAGAATGCCCACTTACTAGAAGTAAGAAGACAGCATGCGGAGGAGAGAAACTGTATGTTGGGTCTTCCAGATTCGATCCTTTTAAGGGTGACACGAACCCCACGTGATGTCCCTGGTTCGGATGGATGTCGCAGGAAAGGCCCTCTTTCTCAGGAAAAAATTATTTCTGAAAGTGTCTTAGAACTCCTATGCTTAGATCTCCATGACAGGGAATAAAAGAGAGAGAGGATTGCGCAATATCGTTGACACTTTAATAACACGTCCTAACTAAAACAGAAACATACTCACATAAATCTGTGAGTTAAAAACCGTATGGAAGTGCCCGATCCGGCTAAACACCAGTACACAGTCTCTGGCAGTCCTGATAGCGCCGCGTGTAACCCGCTTTGTTCTGGCGCACCGCAATGACGTCACTATCTCTGTGCTGGATGAGTCACCTGATCGGCACCTCCTTTAGCTCCTCCCTACGCGTTTTGTGACGGGGAACGTCACTTCTTCAGGAGATGGTGGAGGCTCATTAATCCCATTAACTTAAATAGCCCTATGTTAACCCTTTCAATTCTGGTATAACATAGGATGTACCAAAAGTGACTGTACTGGCGCCGTGCTAACGGTGGCAATGGGGTTAAAACAGTTACCTTGGATGAAAAAATAGACTGTGCACATGAAATAACATGAATCACACTAAAAAATAATGAAAAATAAATGGATAAAATATGAATAAAAACGGAAACCTAACTTGATTTAACAGGAAACCACGTTCCAAATGTAAACAAAAGATAAACCAAAGAGTTGCAATAACGTGGCAAAAGAACAAGGAGTCCTAAAGAAAAGATGCCAAATCAAAGTCAATGTTTAGTCCTTTTAGGGGAGAGGGTTTTTAAAGTATAGATCCAGAAGGTCTCTTGTTGAGACACTCTGTAATCTATCTCCCCCTCTATCACTGACTTTGAGGCAATCAATACCAATATAGGTAAGCCCATCAGGCAACATGTTATGATGGATCTTGCTACACGCAAAAGGAACCCGCACAGCTAGTGTTAGACCACAGTGAGGTGCTGACTGGATGGAGACGTGATAATATCATACAGAAGAAAAAGGACCCAGTCTTGCAGCACTCCAATAACTCGGAATGTAATGTTGTAAATTTAAAATATAATTTATTGATAACCTTGAATAAAAATAGGGGTTAAAAGTACGTAAATGATGATAAACAGCTCGTGACTGTATCCTTGATACCCCACCTACGGTAAGGTGGGTAGGTGTAAATAGAGTCCCTAATAAATATGGGGATCAAGCGCTACGGATAGTAGCTACCTAAAAGTATAGGAAAAGGAGCCTCTGGAGACCACTTGAAGAAACTCTCCCTTGCGAGGTGTATCCAGGCGTATGATACGCACTAAATTGATACACTGAGGATAGGTACAGTATTTAGTATGGCATAATGTGCGCTTTGTTAGACCATGTGATGTCTGTCCCTGATATAGATATGCACGTGTTGAGCCAGGTCTATGGTAAGAACCGTGTAGCCCCCACTATTGATCAAGGTGCAGGCTCATGGACAAACTGAAGACTGAATCGTAGAAAGATACAGGATAGTGTGGATTGGCTAAGGCATAAAAGTAATCCTCTAGACACATAAACTGTAGGTGAGGGTAGGTTGTTGGCCAGGGTAAAATTAACTCGTGTCAATATAGTTGTCAGGTTATCTGCTGTTGCTGCCCAATGACGCTGTATAAGGAGCCAGATGCAGATACATAGGTATATATATGCAAATACTGACGTGAGCATGATACTGTCGCGCACAAAGGGTGAATAATGGCATAAAGGCAACTTCCAACGTGTATGCAGTGGAACGCTTCTTCAGGGCACTACGTGAAACGCGCGCGTCGGCAGTTTACCTCCTGCACACGCGGGAAGCTCATTTATTTAAAATACAGCAGCATTCTGTATTTATCAGCGTCTGTGTACATCCTAAGCTCCCTGCCTGTGCATGTTACATGGGATCGCGCTATACAATACTATCGCGGGATCCTCCAGCTAGGGGCTCTATTGAGTTGCTCACCTTCAGACAGGCAAGTCCTCGAGCACATCAGCGCTGATATAACCAGGATCAGCCGCGATGTAGGGGACTGTGCGTTATTAGTTAGTTCCTCCACTTGTTACAGTTACAGGTCAGCTGATCTTGTAGAGGGAGGGTGGTGCGCATATGGGTTTCACTTACCAAACCCTGGTTCAACAATCCTTACACCACACTCATTTGAGCTGAACATTTGGTTTTATATTATA
Source organism: Ascaphus truei (assembly GCA_036426205.1). NCBI lineage: Eukaryota > Metazoa > Chordata > Amphibia > Anura > Ascaphidae > Ascaphus > Ascaphus truei. Next base: position 86,267 of record CM071571.1, on the reverse strand, counting down.
GTACATTAACCCTTTATCTGCTGATTAGCAAAGCAGGGGGTTACAGCCTACAACATCACATTCATTGATAGTGTAACCCTCCTGTACCACTGCATACACGTTGGAAGTTGCCTTTATGCCATTATTCACCCTTTGTGCGCAGCACAGTATCATGCTCACGTCAGGGTATTTGCATATATATACCTAGTATCTGCATCTGGCTCCTTATACAGCGTCCATTGGGCAGCAACAGCAGATAACACTGACAACCTATATTGACACGAGTTAAGGTTTACCCTGGCCAACAACAACCTACCTCACCTACAGTTTGTGTCTAGAGGATTACTTTATGCCTTAGCCAATGCCACACTATCCTGTATCTTTCTACGCAGTTTGTCCATGAGCCTGCACCTATGATCAATAGTGGGGGCTACACAGGTTCTTACCATAGACCTGGCTCACACAGTGCATATCTATATCAGGGACAGACATCACATAGGTCTAACCAAGCGCACATTATGCCATACTAAATACTGTACCTATCCTCAGTGTATCAATTTAGTGCGTATCATACGCCTGGATACACTCGCAAGGAGAGTGTCTTCAAGTGGGCTCTCAGAGGCTCCTTTTTCCTATACTTTTAGGTAGCTACTATCCGTAGCGCTTGATCCCCAATATTTATTAGGGACTCTATTTACACCTACCCACCTTACCGTAGGTGGGGTATCAAGGATACAGTCACGAGCTGTTTATCATCATTTAATTACGTTTTAACCCCCTATTTTTTATTCAAGGTTATCAATAAAGTATATTTTAAATTTACAACATTACATTCCGAGTGATTGAGTGCTGCAAGACTGGGTCCTTTTTCTTCTGTATGATATTATGATGGATCTTGAAATGGTTGGATACATGTTCTGCGAATCTTCTCTTAAGGGGTCACCCCGTTCTGCCCACGTATTGCAATCCACAAGGACATTCCAAAAGATAAACACAAAAACTGGATTTGCAATTGATTAATGTTTTGATATCGTAAATTTTACCAGTCACATTAGATTTGAACTCTTTACATTTTAACCCAAAATTGCAACCAATACATTTTTTTTTTACAGGTGTAATACCCCTTAAGATCTCCAAGCCACATGTTTTGGCCGGATCCCAATGATTTTTTTAGGGCAACTTGGTGCTATTTGAGATTTCAAATTCTGTGCTTTTATATACAATTTGAGGTTTATTAGGCAGTATAGAGTTAAGGATAGGATCTGTATGTACACCATCCTACTCTAAATGTTTTGACTTTCTGTACTTTAATAAAGGAAAATGTTGCGTGTTTTAACTTGTATTAATAAAGAAATGTTTTTACTTAAACAAGACCTGCACAATTCCAGTCCTCAAGGGTCGCAAACAGGCCCGGTTTTCAAGGTTATCCTGAAAACCGGGCCTTTTTGCGGCCCTCGAGGACTGGAGTTGTGCAGGCCTGACTTACTGTAATGTACACCATCCTACTGTAAATGTTTTGACTTTCTGTACTTTAATGTTTTCACTAGCAGTAAACCATACACCTGTTAATGTTTTGAATTGCTGTACACTTTAAATGTTTTTAAATTGTATTTGTAAATAAATGTTTTTGTACTTACTCCAATAAAAGAAAATGTTGATTTGTTTTAAATTGTTCCATTGTCTCCTTTTATATGGTAACAAAATAGTGTTTCTAGAACATGCAGTACTGTCCAGGCATGCTGTACTGTATACTGTAGGCATGCTCAGTACTGTACATCACGAGTATTAAAACAATGCATGCTGTACGGGTATAGAATACACATAGAATAAATGCATACTTTTTATTTTTCGGGTTTATTATACAGTGTATATATAAAAAATAGTATTGTATACGGTCTGAAAACAGCATACTGTTTCAGTTTTTCTATGAAGCTCTCATTTACAGTATTCTATCCTAATCAATAACGACCACTAAACTGTAGACTCCGGTACGTGTTTTTTTTTAATCCGATTCAGCAATGTGCAGGCATTGTTACACAAAGCGATATTATCCATTGAAATCCCTCCATTAGCTGTTTTCCGCATGAGATGACAAAGTTTTCTTTTCTGAGGAAAAACAAAAGTACAAGTTTTACTGTAATGGTCAGTCGGCCCCCTAATGAAGTTCCCACAGCCAGTCCCATCAATAATTTTCTTGGGGGGAGTCTCCTATGCGCATGCGCCTACTGTAGATGTGATGACATGCATATGCGTTTCAAGAAGGTTCCAATGCGCATGCACCTAGCTTTCCACCAATTGTGCAGTATCTACAGTACTGTAGAAACTGCTCAGCCAATGATATTGCTTACAGGAGAATCGCTTGACTGCATTGATATTGATATTTCAAAAACAGAATAAAATACGGCAACATTACTCACCATAGACTTTGCCAATCAGCTGGCGCTGAGTCACTGCCAGTCCCGTATTCTTGATCTATACACGTAGTTGACAGGTGCCAGCGGATGAGGCTGGAAATTGCTTTGGTACATGCAAGCTTGCTGGAATCTGTACGTGAAATCCGGCTCAGGCTGCAGGTATCCGGGCGGGGACAGACAGCAAGGGTTGCCGGTCACCAGGTTTTCACTGACGGTCGGACCGTTATTGGAAGCTGGCGCATTGCTTGCCAGCGACTGAGGTTTCTTAGTTGGTTTTAACATGACCTTTCGCCTTTTTGAAGTCTCCATGATCATAGATACGGGAAAAATCCGGTGATACACACCAATACCCTCCAATAACACCGGGATCAATACGAAAAAAACACGGATCGATACATAACTTTTTCCTTATTGCACGCTTCCACACATGAGCATCTGGTGAAAATTTGTAAAAGTCATAGTTTTCGATAAAATACTGATAAATTTGACCAACTGTTGCCATCTTATCTGTTGCATTAATCGCGGCCCATATTAAATAAGTGTATGTTCTGTCGGGTTTTTGGAACACTGACTGCGGTGGTGCACTCATGTCGGGACTCTCAGGACAATAAAACACCAGACACTGTGCATGTATTGTTTAACATGAAAAGCCTAAATTGATACAATAATGTAACTTCAGTACCAAGGCCAATTTACAATGGACCACTGTGGTATTTTTTTTAAACACCTGCAAGTCGACACATTACTGAAGAGCATGCGCATTACAATTCATGAATATCTGCCACCTGGCGGATACGCGAAGAATTGCAACCAATTAAATCCAAACCATTATCAATAAACACAGCAATAAACACATCAACCGCGGGTGAGCCGGCATGAATGCAACATGAATGCGGTATGAATGCGGCAGGAATGTGGTGAAGTGAGTGGCATTCGGAAAAAATTCGGAGATGTTGGAGAATAAAAGGGGCCGCGGCTGTAGGATGCTGACTGCAAATCCTTATTCACAGGGAGGTGCTGCAGAGACAGGGAAACAAACAGAAAAAGACCATTGCGCAGTTTCTCTACCAAAAGGGCTCATGCACTCAGTCACCAACTACTTACTTATAGCAAGTGGTTATGTACATATAAAGGTATCTTTGTCTTCTTTGTAGGGCACAGGTCTGGGAACTGATGGTGACAGGTCCCTTCCACGTCTCTCTCTCCTCACGATTCCCCAATCGCAATACTGTACCATAAAATGCAACAATAAAATATATTGTGCGGTACCAAAAAACAATTTATTAAAACAACAAAACAGACCATAGGAAATGCACTCACATGATCTATGATCTTACTGCGTTATTACAACGTGCCGTCTGCAGGCTTGAGTACTGAGAGCTAAGTGCAGGCAGTGTGGCTGGATCCCCATCCCTCTCCTCCTCGCGGCTGCGACTCGGTATATAGGGTCCACCACTGATGTCACCGCTCTGCTCTAGCTCGCTTCCTACGCCTGCAGACCCACGTGGTGCACGCACAGTCCTAGCTCCACCCTATGCGCGTTTCGTGACTCTTGACGTCACTTCGTCAGGGGTATGGAGCTTTAGTGTTCATGTGAACCATTTATAGCGCACATCTCCTAGTAACAAGCACTCCTATTGGACATTACCTAACAAGGAGGGCTCAATGCACAAACAGCTAAAAACCATAACAAATTAGAACAGGGTATAACCCAAATGCTCAGAAGGATAATTCATAATAATACAACACTAAACATAACAATAATATATTAAAACCTCTAATAAAAGTAATAGTGGAATTACCAAACAAATTATTTGAATCTGGGAACAAATGATTCAAATCAGGAAACCAGAACTGACCTGTATACTAATAACTTAATGGTAGAAGGTGGAATGATTAGATAATACCAGAGATGTGAAAATATAGGGGACCTATAACTGATATATTCTAGCTGTCTTTCAAAAAGGGTGCTAAATCGAACTCTATATTGAGCCCTCCAGGGGTTAGTGTCTTACGGGTATAGATCCAGTAGCTTTCGCGTCTGGATATTTTATTAGAGGTTTTAATATATTATTGTTATGTTTAGTGTTGTACTATTATGAATTATCCTTTTGAGCATTTGGGTTATACCCTGTTCTAATTTGTTATGGTTTTTAGCTGTTTGTGCATTGAGCCCTCCTTGTTAGGTAATGTCCAATAGGAGTACTTGTTACTAGGAGATGTGCGCTATAAATGGTTCACATGAACAATAAAGCTCCATACCCCTGACGAAGTGACGTCAAGAGTCACGGAACGCGCATAGGGTGGAGCTAGGACTGTGCGTGCACCACGTGGGTCAGCAGGCGTAGGAAGCGAGCTAGAGCAGAGCGGTGACGTCATCAGTGGTGGACCCTGTATACAGCGTCGCGGCCGCGAGGAGGAGAGGGACGGGGATCCAGCCACACTGCCTGCACTTAGCTCTCAGTACTCAAGCTTGCAGACAGCACGTTGTAATAACGCAGTAAGATCATAGATCATGTGAGTGCATTGCTTATAGACTGTTTTTTGTTGTTTTAATTGTTTTTTGGTACCGCACAATATATTTTATTGTTGCATTTTATGGTATTGCGATTGGGGAATCGTGAGGAAAGAGAGACGTGGAAGGGACCTGTCACTATCGGTTTCCAGACCTGTGCCCTACAAAGAAGACAAAGATACCTTTTATATGTACATAACCACTTGCTATAAGTAAGTAGTTGGTGACTGAGTGCATGAGCCCTTTTGGTAGAGAAACTGCGCAATGGTCTTTTTCTGTTTGTTTCCCTGTCATTGCCTCCCTGTGAATAAGGATTTGCAGTCAGCATCCTATGCTAAATGGACTTGCATTACTATTCTAAGTTCAGGACTGTTGTTCATCCAGAGACTGGTATTATTTACTAGCTATTGCGCCCAGGACTGTTTGCTCTTTTTAATCCTATTTTAAAATAAGTTTACATAACAAGAAGGGTAATTATATATTTCATGGCTGGAGCTTAACTTTAACTTTAAAGTAGAAATATAAATATGGCAAGCGGCACCATCTAATAAATCTACCCTGCACTCATATCTAATACACGTTATTGTATCAAGATGTATGTATATATATATATTATTTATATATTATATATGTATATGTAAGTATGTATATGTATAGGATGTATATATATATATATAAAAATGTGTTGTGTGTTGGTGTGTGTGGTGTGTGGGGGGTTGTGGATTTTTGTGATGTATATATAATTTATATATATATAGAATATAGTATAATTATATATATATATATGTATTTATAATGTACATAGCGCTTCATAGTAGTAATACATGTGTCAATCATATAAATAATAAATAACAGGTCATGGGAATATGTGCTTAAGACATAAAAGTAACATTTCGGAAGAGGAGTCCCTGCGCCGAAGAGCTTACAATCTAATTGGTATGTAGGAAGAGACCGTAGGAGGGCATTCTGGTAAGTTTGTCTGCAGAGGGCCAAGCTTTATGTATCGTGTACAGGCATACCCCGCATTAATGTACGCAATGGGACCGGAGCATGTGTGTAAAGCGAAAATGTACTTAAAGTGAAGCACTACCTTTTTCCCACTTATTGATGCATGTACTGTACTGCAATCGTCATATACGTGCATAACTGATGTAAATAACGCTTTTGTAACAGGCTCTATAGTGTCCCCGCTTGCGCACAGCTTCAGTACAGGTAGGGAGCCGGTATTGCTGTTCAGGACGTGCTGGCAGGCGCATGCGTGAGTTGCTGTTTGCCTATTGGGCGATATGTCCTTACTTGTGAGTGTAATTAAAGTGAGTGTCCTTAAACTGGGGTATGCCTGTATAGTATTAGCCACAGTGCTACTCGTGCTTTAAGCCAAAGAATGGTATATTTACTGATAAGTAAAAAGTGCATATGCAGACACAACCTCAGACACTGCACACACCATCTCAAGGAAAAGTTAGAAGCATGGAACAATCTATGTATGTTTGTCTGTCTTTATTTAAATAGCGCCTTTATTTTACTAGTGCCTGCGAGCATTCATGGAATAACTAGTGAATGCCGTGTGGAATACAGCAGAGTTCACGAAAACGGCTCCGTGAAATGTACATGACCTTCATATAAATAACACATAACGGGGAGAAGTGCTTCAGACATAAAAGTAACATTTAGGAAAAGGAGTCCCTGCTCTGAATAGCTTACAATCTAATTTGTTGGTAGGAAGAATGTACAGAGACAGTAGGAGGGCAATCTGGTAAGTGCGTCTGTAAGGGACCAAGGTTATAATGCATGAGGTGTTATTTATCAGCCACGGAGCTACTCATATGCTTCCTTAAGCAAGTGTGTTTTAAGGTGGGTTTTAAAGGTTGATAGACTGTGCTAGTCCGATATTGAGGGGAAGGGCATTCCAGAGGTGTGGGGCAGTCAGTGAGAGAGGTTAAAGATGGGAGAGGGCTTTAGATACAAATGGGATAGAGAGAAGACCTCCTTGAGCATAACGCAAGTGTCTGGATGGTGTATAGTGAGAAATTAGGGCTGAGATGTAAGGAGGAGCAGATGAGTGTAAAGCTTTAAAAGTGTGGAGAAGAATTGAGTGTGATACAGGATTTGATTGCAAGCCAGGAGAGGGATTTCATCAGGGGAGACGCCGAGACAGATTTCGGAAAGAGTAGAGTGATTTTGGCAAAGCGTTTAGGATAAATTGTAGGGGAGAAAGATGAGAGGCAGGAAGGCCAGAGAGCAGGAGGTTACAGTTGTCGAGAAGGGAGAGAATGAGAATCTGTGTTAGTTTTTGCAGTCGAGCAACAGAGGAAAGGACGTATCTTGGTGATATTGTGGAGGGAAAAACAACAGTTTTTTGCTACCATTTGAATGTGAGAAGAGACAGAGAATGGAGCCGAGTGTGACCCCTATGCAGCGTGCTTGGGCTACTGAGTGAATGATGGTACTTCCAACAGTAATGTGGAAGGAGGAAGTAGGGCCAGGTTTGGGAGGCAGTATGAGGAGCTCTGTTTTTGTCATGTTTAAGTCGACAGAGGGCCATCCAGGATGATATCGCAGAGAGACATTCAGAAACTTTGTCTGTACAGCAGGTGCAAGGTCAGGGTAGAAAAGTAAATTTGTCATCAGCATGGAGGTGATATTTGAACCCAAGAGATGTGATTAGGTCACCTAGAGAGAGTGTGTACATAGAAAAGAGGAGAGGTCACAGGACAAAGTCCTGGTGTACCCCCACAGAGAGATCGATAGAGGAGGAGGTGTTTGCAAAAGAGACACAAAGTACGATGGGAGAGGTAAGAGGAAATCCAGGATAGAGCTTTGTTACGAATGCCAAGAGTATGGAGAATGTGAAGGAGAAGAGGGTGGTCCACGGTGTCAAATGCTGCAGAGAGGTCGTGTAATATGAGCAGAGTGTAATAACCTCTGTCTTTGGCAGCATGGAGGTCGTCAGTTATTTTAGTGAGGGCTGTTTCAGTGGAGTAAGCCGTGTGGAAGACAGATTGTAGAGGGTCTGGGAGAGAACAGGTGTTGAGAAAATGAAGCAAGCGAGAGAATACAAGACGTTCAAGGAGTTTAGAGGCAAAAGGCAGGAGGGAGACAGGTCGATAGTTTGAAAGACAGGTAGGGTCAAGCTTGCTATTTTTGAGTAATGGTATGACTGTTTCATGTTTAGAAGGAAGGGGGAAAGGTACCAGAGTAGTGGGAGGGGTTAAAATGAGAGGGAGATAGAGAGATCGATCCTCTGTGACAGCGGAAAAAGAGTCAAGGAATGCAGGTGAAGAGTTAGGAAGAGGTGAGTCCTGAGGTGAGATGGAGGAAGAACAGGCAGCAGAGGGTGGTCTGAGTAGGGAGTCAGACAGAAGAGTCGACGTGGGTTAGACTTGTGCGTGTTGATTAGTAAAGAAAAGTAAGTTTGTTTAGCCTGTGAGAGGGCAGAGTTGAAACAGGATAGCATACATTTGCAGTGAAGGAAGTCTGCGAGCGTGTGAGATTTCCTCCAGAGGCTTTCTGAAGAACGAGTGGAGGAACGCAGCATGCGCATGTGGGAATTGAGCCAGTGTCTGGAGTGAACGGCAGAGAGAAAGCGGGCATGTAGATTGAGAGGAGGATAGGTCAGAGTTGTAGTTCCTGACCAGGTTGTCAGGGTCTGGAGCAGAGCTGAGAGAGTAGAGGGAGGACCGTAAAGTGGAATAAAAAGCTGGTAGGTTAATTGAGCGCAGGTCTCTGCAGAACCGTGGGGGACATGGAGAAGGGAAGATAGAGAGAAAATGAGATGAGGTGATGGTAAGAGAGAGGAAAAGGGGAAATGGAGAAATCAGAGAGCAAAGTTTTTAGTGAAAACCAGGTCTAGTTAGTGGCCATTCTTGTGGGGGTGCTGGCTGCAGTCCACTTTTGAATGATGTGCCAACTGCATTATAGTGCTACAGTTATAAATGGTATCAAAAATACTGTGGAAGGCAAAACCCATACCCCAATATGTGGGGAAAAACAGGGCAATATATCAATGAAATGAAGCAAAAGACTGAAGGTAATAAACGAAGCAACAAAATCTATGCAAAAGTCAATGGTGGGGAGCAACACTGATGTTTCAGGGTACTTACCCTTTCTTCCGGCCCATTCCTACGCATATAATACGCAATACAGTACTTCCTTTCATAAGATTAAATGTCCTCCAGAGCTTCCAGCACAATCATGCGATCTTGGGTGCAGAAACTTGAAATCAAGAGAGCAGCACTCTGGGGATCCCTGTATGTTTTGGCTTATGTGCTGTGACTCCGTGATCACCAAGAAGGATGAGAAATAGCCGACACACTTTTATCACACTGCGGCCAGATCCGCAAGCCGGGAGATTTCCCGCTTGCTAGTGGCCGCCCCTCGGCGTGCCGCGCGTCATAGACGCGCGGTCACGCGTCTTCGGGAGCGTGCGCCCCCTGCACGCGCGTCCAGGGGCTCCCCGAGGGAGCCCTGGTGTCCCGCGATCGCGGGACAGCGGCAGGGGGTTCCGGGGGACCCGGCGGACCCGGCAGCGGTAGGGAGAGCGCCCCGATCGGAGGGCGCTCTTCCGCTGCTTCGGCGCGCGCCCGTCACTCTCGGGCGCGCGCCAGGCTACTGCTGCGGCCAAGAACGGGCAAATGCTCGAATAAACTTGGCCGCAGCAGTAAGGTGTTTGACATCATCGGTCGTTGGTCGCAATAGTTTTGTATATATGGCGGCAACCCAGTATATTCAACTGGAGATCAGGTGTTTAGAAGTATCGTGTCCTTTCCCGAGCAACCGGCAGATTACTTGTCATGGCAACCGTAAACAAAATGTCACAGCATTCAATGTAATGCATGTCATTACCTCCAACAACATACATTATGGGCATGAAAAAGATAAACAGAACAAAGAGATATATAAATTGTGTGTGCAGAATAGTTACACTAAAACAATACAGGAAGGACCAAGAAAACCCCATCAAGTATATAGCTTTAATAAGAGTACCCACATATTGTCAATATATGATCTAATGGAAATACCAAAATATATATATATTTTTACAATCCGCACATCCCAACTAAATATTTATATCAAAAGGTATCTGCAGAGATGCATCCGCAATACAGGGCAAAGATAAACATATGAACTCCAACATAGGTTTCTGAAAGGTTTCAGTATCTCTGCGGGCGGTGACCCTTGTCATCCCCTGAACGGTAGACCCTTTTACTCAACCCGGAGAGATTTTTACCATTCGCACTGCTATTGGTTTGTTCCCGCTATCACGAACTTGCAGACGTCTGGGAGCGGCCAAGAAAGACAGGAAAAAAGTTCTCTCTAAGCAGCTCAAGTTTATTGCGGGCTGAATCAGCATTTTTATAAGCTACAAAAGCATTATCACTTTTAGAGGCGTACACTGTTAGATTGGAGGTGTTACACTGTCCTGTGGAGGCGTTGCATTACCTGTTAGAGGCGTTTTTGGAGGCATTACACTATTTTGGCAAACGTGTAGTTTACAGAACTGGTTTTAACAAGAATATGCATAAGCAATGAAAAAGAGGTTTTTCTCTTGAGAACCATGAAGCAGAGCTACATTTCTGTTACAATTCAAGGCCCTTTGCTTCTTGGGAAAACAACTTCTTGGGATCACGCCTGGAAATAGTTAAGATAAAGAAAATGCAAGCTTCTGCTTTTTAAAATTGTTGTATCTTATTGTAACGGGTATTCCCTCTATCCCAATCACAGATACAGTGTGTGTGGGTGGAAACCTATGTTACCAGGTGTGGTGCATATACCTGTAGGTTCACAAGAGGCCTGAGCCTCCGCTTGTTGGGAACCTGGGGTAAGTCCGTCAGCTCGATCTGATTTACAGCGCCTCCACCTGTGCAGGGTTGTAGAAATGTAGAAGGTTGCCTACACAGGACCCACATATACAATAAATACATACACGAGGATGTATATAACCAGTATATATATATATATCTATATATAAAATATATAATATATAATTAATATAGTATAATATATATATAGATATATATATATATATATATATATATGCAGGCAATAACACACACTTATAAAATACACTTCTAACACACCCCCTAGGGGGTAACTCCACCGTGTAACTCAGTCCTCACAATGTCTCTCACTCCACTAGGAGTGTACCTACCCCCCACTGTGTATACCCACACCGTGTCCAGAGCCTAACCGCTTTGTCCCGTGGTCAGCGCTGCCACTATGTGTAAGGATAATGAATATGGTATACGTTGGTGCTCTTATGGGGAACCTGCCGAGCGCTCTTGCACTCGGACCTGCATGCCACATCGCAAAGGATCTGCCGCATGGTGATTCCGTCTGATCCTGTGTTTCCTCGCACGGGGTCCGCCAGGGGCGATCCCACCCTTGGGATAGTCTCTGTCTCTGGGGCACAGACTTGAGCCCAAGTCTCTTTTCAGGAAGCGCAGCGTCCGCTGTGTCCCTATCTATCACTAGTACTACTGTGACAGGGTCCCTAACCTAGGGCCTGTCACTGTAGCACCACAAGCTGGGGAGTGAGAACCTATCTTTGGCCTAGGGGGTTACCTGGCCTAATGCAGTGGGTCACAGACCCCTGCACTCACCTCCTTCCCCTAGCTCTCTTGATTCAGCACTGACTAGCGTGGGCTAAGCGCGCAAAATGTATCTATCTCCCTCCACAGGGAGATACTCTAGACCTATTTGCTACTTGGCGTCACGTGGGGTGCGCAGAGGCTCATGGGACGCGTAGTCCCTGCTTAGAGCCTTCCCTGGTAGGCTACGGTTTCGCGGGCTCCTTCCTGCGCATGCGCGAGCTGTTTGGGGTCCTCCCGGCGCCTGGCTCTCACTGCGCATGCGCGAGACAATGCGCAATGGCGGCGCCCTCACCGCCCTGCTTCGGGAGCGCCGGGAGCCCTGCAACGCGATCGCGGCCTTGGCAACCGGCCGCACACGTCCCCGGCAACCCCCAAGCAGGATCCTGACCGCCCTCACCCTTGCAATCGGCTGGCGGGGCCACCATTGGACTCGGCGGCACCAGGGGGGGGGGCAGGGGGGACCTGGCTACATCATAAATTCACAAAATGGAGGACAGACTAGTAATTTTAACCCTTTCAGTTTCAATGAAAGTGCCCTGTGGGATGGTAGAGGTGAGTATAGACCATACGTAGGGGAGAAGGAGTGGCTCAGTGAGTAAAGACAGTGACTGGCACTGAGAGTTTGAAGCAGGGGAGCCTGGTTCAATTCCTGGTGTCGGCTCCTTGTGACCTTGGGCAAGTCACTTTATCTCCTTGTGCCTGAGGCGCCAAAAAGTAGATTGTAAGCTCCACGGGGCAGGGACCTCAGCCTGCAAAATGTCTCTGTAAAGCGCAACGTAAAAACTTAATAATAATAATAATATTATTACTGTATGGTGAGTGGAATTCCAAACAAGGCCAGGCCTCTAAAAATGCAATTTAATACATGTATGTGCCAGCTAGAAACACCCAACCAACGAAGGGGGAGAGCCCAAAGAGGTGAACAGAAACACACACACACACACACACACACACACACTGGCTAGACAAGAGGTAAACCGGATAACCACAACTATTTTAAAATATGTTGACATAAGAATAGTGATTATATATTTCTAGACTGGAGCTTACCTTTAAAGTAGACAAGGAGAGTTGTCAATATTTATGGCTTTTGATTTCTTGTATTTCTCATGAAAATCCTTGGGATACAAAGTTGTCTACTTTCTATGAGCACATTTTAAACAGTTCTTTTTTTTTGTATGTATGTTAACCTTAAACAATCAAACAAATTCAGAACAGAATATCCCTCTGCACGTAGGAACAACATTTAGCCAAGTCAAAATGACATAAAAAAAAAAAGTATGCATTTATTTGCAGGAAAAGCACAATGTTTCAGGGAAACACTCCCCCTCGTCAGGTCCAGTCATGTGAAAAAGAAAGTACACCCTCGTTGAATTCCATCGTGTTACATATCAGGACATAACAATCACTGTTCCTTAGCAGGTCTTAAAATTAGGTAAATACAACCTCAGATGAACAACAACACATGCCATATTACACCGTGTCATGATTTATTTCGCCAAAATGGAGAAGCCATGTGTGAAAAACTAAGTACACCTTATGATTCAATAGCTTGTAGAAAAGCCTTTAGCAGCAATAACTTGAAGTAATCATTTTCTGTATGACTTTATCAGTCTCTCACATCGTTGTGGAGGAATTTTGGCCCACTCTTCTTTACAATGTTGCTTCAGTTCATTGAGGTTTGCAGGCATTTGTTTATTCACAGCTCTCTTAAGGTCCTGCCACAGCATTTCAATCGGGTTGAGGTCTGGACTTTGATTCTTTTTCAGCCATTCTGTTGTAGATTTGCTGGTGTGCTTGGGATCAGGGTTCTGTTGCATGACCCAATTTCGGCCAAGCTTTAGCTGTCGGACAGATGGCCTCACATTTGACTCTAGAATACTTTGGTATACAGAGGAGTTCATGGTCGATTCAATAACTTATACTGGATGTGCACTGAGCTCTGTCTGTGTTTTATGTTATGTCTCTGGTTTTAAATGTCGATTCAATGACTGCAAGGTTCCAGGTCCTGTGGCTGAAAAACAAGCCCAAATGATCACCCCTCCACCACCGTGCTTGACAGTTGCTATGATGTGTTTGTGCTGATATGCTGTGTTTGGTTTTTGCCAAATGTGACACTGGGCATTATGGCCAAATATCTCCACTTTGGTCTCGTCTGTCCAAAGGACATTGTTCCAGATGTCTTGTGGTTTGTTCAGATGCAACTTTGCAAACCTAAGCCGTGCTGCTATGTTCTTTTTAGAGAGAAGAGGCTTTCTCCTGGCAACCCTTCCAAACAAACCATACTTGTTCAATCTTTTTCTAATTGTACGGTCATGAACTTTAACATTTAGCATGCTAACTGAGGCCTGTAGAGTCTGAGATGTAACTCTTGGGTTTTTTGCAATTTCTCTGAGCATTGCACGGTCTGGCCTTGGGGTGTATTTGCTGGGAGTCCACTCCTGGAAAGATTGGCAACTGTCTTGAATGTTTTCCACTTTAGAATAATCTTTCTCACTGTAGAATGATGGTCTTTAAATTGTTTGGAAATGGCCTTATAACCCTTTCCAGATTGATGGGCAGCAACAATTGCTTCGCTAAGATCATTGCTGATGTCTTTCCTCCTTGGCATTGTGTTAACACACACCTGAATGCTCCAGACCAGCAAACTGATAAAACTTTGGCTTTTATAGAGGTGGTCACACTTGCTGATGACCAATTAATCGAGGGCATTTGATTAGCAGCACCTGTCTGCTACTTAGCATCTTAATTCCTATGGAAGCAGTAAGGGTGTACTTAGTTTTTCTCACACAGCTTCTCCATTTTGGCTTTATTTTTGTTAAATCATGACACGGTGTAATATGTCATGTGTTGTTGTATTTACCTAATTTTAAGACCTGCTAAGGAACAGATGATTGTTATTATGTCCTGATATGTAAAACCATGGAATTCAAAGAGGGTGTACTTTCCTTTTCACATGACTGTATGTATATCTTTAGTTCTATAACGCCAACCGGGTACATAGCGCTTCACAGCAGTAATTCACGTGACATAATATTATAACACATAATGGGAAAAAGCGCTACAGACATGAGTGACAAAAGGAAAGGGAGTCCCTGCCCCAAGGAGCTTACAACCTACATGGTAATTAGAGAGAACTTAGAGACAGTAGAAGGGTGTTAAGGTAAGTGTCTGTAAGGGGTCAAGGTCAGTGCATCCGAGATGTTTAGTATCAGCCAGCGGAGCTACCTGTTTGCTTTGTTAAAGACTTGTGTTTTTACATAAGTTTTAAAGGTGGAGGGAGGGTGCCAGTTGGATATTGAGGGGAAGGACAATCCAGAGGTGTTGTGGAGAGGTTGTAGGAGGGAGAGGACTTTAGAGAGAAGAGAGGTAGACAAGACATACATGAGCAGAATACAAGAGTCGGCCAAGGGTATAGCGAGAAACTAGGGCTGAGATGTAAGGAGAGGCAGAAGAGTGTATAGCCTTTAAAGTGAGGAGGAGAATTGAGTGATACATAAGCCATAAGAGGGATTTGGAAGCCATAAGAGGGATTTCAGCAGGAGAGACGCTGAGACAGATTTAGGAGAGAGTAAAGTGATTCTAGCAGTATTGTTTAGGATAGATTGTAGGGGAGATAATTGAGAGGCAGGAAGGCCGGACAGTAGGTGACATTCGGAGTGGCAGTGCAAATTGTGAGTACGCCATCAGGGGGGTTTTAATGTGTATGTGTATTAAAGCTGCAGTTCAGGCAATATCCTGCATGTGTGTTTTTTTAATAAATCAGTTCTGTAGTAAGAAAAAATACTTTTAGCATTTTCTGTTTTAAAAAAAAAACTTTGAAAGACCAATGTTCTTGTATTCTATTTTAACAAGCATTCTTGTTCCTATAGCAACGATTTACATTCCCCATATTTAAAGATGTCGCCAAACTTTGCCGATCAATAGACGGAGAACGAATTAACCAACAGCTATGCAGTTTTTTTTAGGTAAGTAGAGATTGCCTAGATAAAACTATTGAAGTTTTTAAAAAAAAAACTAAAAAAAAAAAAAACACGGGAGCCTGAACTGCAGCTTTAAAGGTGTTTTGTAATTTATTACACCATCAGCCCCTTCTTGTTTTCCCTCCCCACCCTACTTCTACCCTATACCTAAGCTTGGCTACCTTGCAGCTTACTGCACCAAGAAGCTGCCGATTTACCATTGTGCAAGTCCACGACACACTCCCTCATCCCTCGTGTACCTGGTTCTTTGGCCATCGGTCTGTATTTTTTAATGATCAGTAAAAACATTTAAATGCTTGTATATTACATTACAGGTAGAATATATTAAAGAAGAAATGGGCACGACTATAAAAAATGAAGATTTGGAGTCCATGGACATCTCAGAAACACAATGGGGCTGGTTTTACTTGGCAGAGTGCGGCAAGTGGCATATGTTCGAGGTAACCTAAAATTATATGACTATTGTATGACTTGTATTTGATAAGAGAACATATGTGCAGAACGTGTTGCAGTACAAGCACATACCCTTTAAAACACATCACATATTTCCCCCTATTTTATTAACGCACTATTTCCTGTAACAGGGGTTTTCAACTTGTTGCCCATGGGCCAAATCCAGCCTCTAGTCTACAGTATCTTGACATTGGCTTTGCACTGTGCCACAGCTAATTTTATTACAGTTTCTCAGGCAGCCAAGTGCAATTTTCCACAAAGCAACTCGCTATAAAACTAAGGTAATATGTTATTGTACAGATGTTATGCTTACTATATGTTGAAGTATGGCATATCTCTCTTGATATGCATACAATTACATTGCTGTACATGTCTAGCCCTATTACTTGTTTTTTTTTTGGATCCAGCCAGAAATTAAATTGGAAAGTGTGCTGCCCTATTAGATATTTTTTGCGTTAACTTGTTTTGATGTTGAAACTGTATAATTGCATTGGAAGACGATGGTTGGAAAGAGCAACTTCATTGACTTCAGTTTTTTCTTTAACATAATTGGAACCTGAGGGGCTGATCTGATCCATTGCAGATTAGCAGATTTTTAAAAATCCTGGAAGTGCACCAACTCACCAGTTCCAATTATGTACAAAAAATCACCAGCTATTTTGGGTGGCATTGCTGCTTTAATCTTTATATATTTTATGTATGGGGAGCATAGTTTTAATTTATGTTTAATGTGTTATTGTGGTGTATTTTCTCTGACATTTAGCACCAACTAACTTTGGGCCTTATTCTGTACTGTCCAAAACAGCCATTTGGGCCTTTTTCATCCATAAATCCCCATTCAAGTCAATATCCCCTTGGTATCACCCTGCGAGTCTTGGGCCCAGGTTCACTAAAGGTTCACTTCTATTCAAATGAATTAAGGCATGCTAAAGCTTAGCGCCCTTCATTTTATCTGTTCGTTAAAGGCTTGGTAGTTGCATACTGTATGCTATTTACTGTTCAATTGACGTCTTGACAGTTCTTACCACAGCCCTTTGTCAAAGATATTGGGTTATCATTATTAAAGGCACTCCATATCTCGACCTCAATCATAGAAGCTTTAAAGCTCTGTGATTCACCTGCATTAGTTTTAAAGCAGAAATTCCTTTTTTTTTTTTAAATATATATATTTTTAATTTACCTGTACCAAAGGTTCCCCTGGAGTTGGACTGCTGGTATCTTATCACAGAGATTCCCCCTGCTTAGGAGTTCTGGCAAATTGCAGGTTACTTAAAATCGATATGCCTGCCTTTAGCATAACTGAATATAAGGAATGTACTGAAGCTATGATCATTGAAAATTACTGCTGGTACCCATATTTTTTTTTTCAATTGCAATTTAGGGGCGAATTTACAGGTTAATATATTTTTATAGCAACCACCAGGTATGCAGCTCTTTACAATTTTTACGAAAATTACAATATATGGTATATAATAATACGTATATATAGGATAAGTGCATCAATGCATAAATGTAACATTGGGGAAAAAGGAGTCCCTTTCCAAAAGAGCTTACAATCTAATTGGCATGTGGGGCAACTAACAGACAGAGTACATTTAAGTGCAATGGTTAATGTACATATAAGAGCATACTGTAGTTTGAGCAGTGATCATCTAGGACTAATTAAACAAACGAGATTGAAGTTTTGGAGATGGAGAGGAGAGATGATTTTGTTGGTCATGGAGATGGAGGTAGTCCAGAGGTACAGGGCCGCCATGTGAGAGAGGCTGTAGGTGTAGGAGAGATGTAGTGACCTGGTAGAGAGAAGACAGACCTGGGCAAAGCATAAGGAGCAAGTATGGGTATAGCGAGAGCTTAAACCAGATCTAAGGAGTTGAGAGCATTGAAGTAGGGAAGAAGAATTTTGTAGTAAATGTAGAATTTTAATAGGGAGCTAGCAGAGTTCTCTGGAGTAGACAGGCAGAGTTATCCTCACAGCAGCATTTTGAATATACAGCTAAACCCCGTTATAACGCGCCTCGTTATACCGCGATTCGGTTATAACGCGGTTTTCCCGTGGCTCCCGTTTTTAAAAAAAAAAAAAATTAAAAAAAAATTTTTTTTTTTTCATTTTTTTTTTTTCATTTTTTTTTTTTGCACACTGCACACACTGCACACACTGCACACACTCACTGCACACACACTGCTCATTGCTCACACTGCCACACTGCACACACTGCACACACACTGCTCATTGCTCACACTGCACACACTGACACACTGCACACACACTGCACACTGCACACTGCACACACACTGCTCATTGGACACACTTCACACACACTGCACACTGCACACACACTGCTCATTGGACACACTGCACACACACTGCACACTGCACACACACTGCTCATTGCTCACACTGCACACACACTGACACATGCCACACACACACTGACACACGGCTCACATCACACTGCAACATTGCCACGAAGACCACACTGCACACAACTGCCCACACTGCACACACACTGCTCATTGCCTCACATGCAACATGACACACTGCACACACACTGCACACTGCACACACCTGCTCATTGACAGCCACTGACACACCACCACTGCACACTGCACACACACATGCTCATTGGGACACACTGCACACACACTGCAATGCATGCACACACACTGCTCATTGGCTACACTGCACACACTGCCACTGCACACACACTGCATTGCTCACACTCTGCACACAGACACACTGCACACACACTGCACCATGCACACTGCCCACACACTGTCATGCAACACATGCACACAAACTGCACACTGCACACACACTGCTCATTGCTCACACTGCACACAAGACACAACTGCAGCACACACTGCATGACACACTGCACACACTGCACACTGCACACACAATGGCCTCATTTGTGCTCACACTGCACACACTGACACACTGCACACACACTGTACACTGCACACACACTCCTCATTGCTCACACTGCACACACACTGCACACACACTTACAGACACTCACACACACTTACGCACACGCACACACACTCACACACACTCCCACGCACACTTACGCACACTCACAGACACTTACACACACTTACACACACTTAGACACTCACAGACACTCACACACACTCACACACACTTACACACACTTACACACACTTACACACACTTACACACTCACACACACTCACACACACTTACACACACTTACATACACTTACACACTCACACACTCTTACACACACTTACACACACTTACACACACACTCAGACACTTACACACACTCACACCCACATACACACACCCATATACACACACACACTTTCTCTCCCATATATACATACACACACACACTCTCTCACTCTACACAGACGGGGGGTGGGGTCGGAGCACAGGAAAGGCCGCGACCAGCACCACCACCCGCTCCCCCCCCCTCCTCCCGCGCAGGCAGCGGGAGCGCCAGGGACAGCGGTGGGGAGAAGAAACCCCCCGCTACCACCTCCATGCAGGCAGCGGGATCTGAGGTAAGCGGCGACCTGAGGGACATCCCCGCTCTCATCTCCTGCCCCGCGGGCTGTCACGCGGTGACAGGGGGAAGCGGGGACAGGAGGGACATCCCCGCTCCCATCTCCTGCCCCGCGGCCTGTCACACGGTGACAGGGGGAAGCGGGGACAGGAGGGACATCCCCGCTCCCATCTCCTGCCCCGCGGCCTGTCCCGCGGTGACAGGGGGAAGCGGGGAGCGGAGGGACATGCCCGCTCCCATCTCCTGTCCCGCGGGATGAATATGCGCTAAAGCGCGGCGGCCATTTTTTTTTCTCGCGACCCCGTTAGTAACGCGGTGGTCTCGGGGTGGACCCCGAGACCCGCGTTATAACGGGGTTTAGCTGTATTTCCAGTGTACAAAACAGGGAGGCGCCATAGGAGATTGTTGTAATAGTACAGATGAGAGGGGGGATAAGGGCATGCATGAACTTTTTAGTAGTAGAACAACAGAAAAAAGGTCGTATTGTATCAATGTTATGAAGAAAAAAGTAAGATTTTACCATAGCATTAGTCAGGGCATTTTCTCTGCTTTTGTGCTCGCGGGCAGCAAAAACAAATTGCAGACTCCCTATGACTGAGCGCGATGGCGGGACCGCGTTTCAAAAGACAAAGATTTTTGTCTTTTGGCGCGGCGGCCGAGCAATGGTTACGGCGGTTGTTCAGCCAATGAGGGCAAACCAGCCACGTGACGTCACGGCCGTGCGCCTCGCCCCCCCAACACGCCTTCCATCGCCTGAATATCACTTTCCTGAAGAGTTTACAGATCGCTTGTACTAGAGCTGCGCTGCACGGCATGCGCTCGCACTCTCGCAAGCAAGCAGAGTGTATTATCCCAGCCTTAAGATTACAGGATGCTAAAAGATTCAAATATGGCGCCTAAACAATGGGTTTGGAGAACTGGATGAATTGTAGTGCTATTAACTGATAAAGAGCTCAATAGAGCTTGCTTTAGGTGGGATTATGAGCAACTCAGTCTTTGGTGTCTCAAATGACGTTCTGGCTTCCTATTGGCCTGCGTAACGCAGGAGATTTAATCCTGGAGGGGATGATTCCAGTGACGCCCACCATGGTAAGTATTAGGGAACCATGGACTTCCCTGAGCAGAAATTAACATGGTTCAAATCCAGAGAACCCCTGCTTCCCATACTTAAAAGGAGGAACTGCTCCTTTTAATGCCTGCACAATTTATAACATTGTATGAGCAGTAAATACGTCTTCCCGTCAACCACTATGACTTGATGCTTTTACCTGCACACTTGAACATTTATACAGGGGCACCGTGAGTTTTCATGTGGAGTTGACTGAAACCTGTAGTGTTAAAGAAATAGCTGTCACTACCTGTGCAACAGTCACAGCTTGTATTTACTCAGTAGATTCCATCACCTAGCCATACACAGCTCTACATTTCATTGTTGATGCCATACATCCAGACTTGTAACTGTGTATGTACAGTATTACTTTGTTTTGTATTTTTTTTTTCCCCTCCTATATTTGATGCGTTTTGTAGACAAGTTCCACGGCACATTGCTCTATTAGCAGCGAAGAAGTGGAAAGGAATTTCAAAATGAACCCACTTGGATCTGTATTTTTTGCAACTACAAAGTTTAACTACAGACTTGATTTTGGGGGTAAGTCTTCATGTAACATATTTCTTGCTAAACACGGAGTTTATACTGATGAGTTGATATTGTGAGGCCTACAGGTTTGTTTCCTGCTTTCATCCATGTAAAATGTGAATCAAATCTGATTTATTGCATGTTTGTTTTTTTTTTATAGTAAAAGCACAGGATCTTCTTCAAATTTCCTCTTCAATCTCTACCAACACACTAGACCAAATTTAGTAAAAAGGTCTATTCCTTAAAGCTGCAGACCAAGCAATGTCCTACTTTTTTTTCTTTTTAAATAAATCAGTTCTGTACTATAAGAAAAAACTTATAGCATTTTTTTAAACAACTCTTAATTACATTTTTAATGTATTATAATGTAACCAGCATTTTTTTGTTTCTATAGCATCCATTTACAAAGTGACATCTTCTTTCTCTCTGGCACACCCCTTTTTGTGCCCTGCCCTTTCTCCAGCAGTGCACTAATTGTATCTAGTGACTGCCTTGCCACATGATCTTTCCCACAGAATGTTTCATCTTTGGTCCTCTTCTGCTGCACTGACAGCCATTTAGTGATCCTTCGAGCCGAATCTTGATAGATCGGCAACTTGGCTAATTAATTATTGATGCACATATTAAAGGGAAAAAATAAAATAAATAAACGGCAGCTGGGACTGCTGCTTTAAAACTCCTTATGTGCTGGAAGACGCCTCAATGCTCGATTGTAAGTGAATGGGCCATGTTAACCAAGCTGTTTTACTCTAAAAGAAGAAAAAACCTTGTGTCAGAAGGCACCTTGCAGCTGATTTACATGACTGGGCCCTGCAGTTTATTTTCACTAAGTTGTGCTGGAAGGTGTCTTATGTAGTAGAACGGCTTCGTAAATATAGCCCAATGCTATTCTCTGTAGCCAAAAATATAGGTACCTGTGGGATGTTGCTTTTTAAAAAAAAAAAAAATTATATCCATCATAAAAACATTGACTTTTTGTGTTATTGGAGAGGTTTTAATACGTAAGACACTAGAGAAAGTGACCACAGGGGGTCACTAGAGCCTCAATAAACTGCACTTAATACCAGCAAGATATTCCAAGTATATTAACTATACAGTTAGGTCCGGAAATAATTGGACACTGATACAAGTTTTTGTTATTTCGGCTGTGAACCAAAATAAATTCAAGTTAGTTAAATAATGAATATGGGCTTAAAGTGCAGTCTATCAGCTTTAATTTGAGGGTATTCACATCCAAATTGGAGGAAGGGTTTAGGAATTACATCTCTTTAATATGTAGCCCCCTCTTTTTCAAGGGACAAAAAGTAATTGGACAATTGACTCAAAAGCTGTTTCATGGACAGGGGTAGGCTATTCCTTCGTTATTTCATCATCAATTAAGCAGGTAAAAGGTCTGGAGTTGATTCCAAGTGTGGCATTCGGATTTGGAAGCTGTTGCTGTGAACACACAACATGCGGTCAAAGGAGCTCTCAATGCAAGTGAAACAGGGCATCCTAAGGCTGCAAAAAAAAAAAAAAAAATCCATCAGAGATAGCAGGAACATTAGGAGTGGCCAAATCAACAGTTTGGTACATTCTGAGAAAACAAAACGCATTGGTGAGCTCTGCAACAAAAAAAAGGCCTTGACGTCCACGGAAGACAACAGTGGTGGATGATCGTAGGATCCTTTCCATGGTAAAGAAAAACCCCTTCACAGCATCCAGCCAAGTGAAGAACACTCTCCAGGAGGTAGGCATATCATTATCCAAGTCTACCATAAAGAAAAGACTTCACGAGAGCAAATACAGAGGGTTCACCACAAGGTGCAAACCATTCATAAGCCTCAAGAATAGAAAGGTCAGATTAGACTTTGCAAAACAATATTTAATAAAGCCAGCCCAGTTCTGGAACAGCATTCTTTGGACATATGAAACTAAGATCAACCTGTACCAGAATGATGGGAAGAAAAAAGTATGGAGAAGGCTTGGAACGGCTCATGATCCGAAGCATACCACATCTGTAAAACACGGTGGAGGCAATGTGATGGCATGGGCATGCATGGCTTCCAATAGCACTGGGTCACTAGTGTTTATTGATGATGAGACAGAAGCAGCCAGACGAATTCTGAAGTGTAAAGGGATATATTGTCTGCTCCAATTCAGCCAAATTCATCAAAGTTGATTGGACGGCGCTTCACTTTACAGGTGGACAATGACCCAAAACATACTGCGAAAGCAACCCAGGAGTTTTTTAATGCAAAGAAGTGAAATATTCTGCAATGGCTGAGTCAATCACCTGATCTCAACCCTATCGAGCATGCATTTTACTTGCTGAAGACAAAACTTAAGGCAGAAAGACCCACAAAACAAACAACTGAAGACGGCTGCAGTAAAGGCCTTGCAAAGCATCACAAAGGAGGAAACCCAGCGTTTGTTGATGTCCATGCGTTCCATACTTCAAGCAGTCATTGCCTGCAAAGGATTCTCGACAAAGTATTCAAAATTAACATTTTATTTATGATTGTGTTAATTTGTCCAATCATTTGAGCCCCTGAAATAAGGGGACTGTGTAAGGGGATTTTAAATGGTCTGTGCGTCTCACCGGCATTGTTTTCTACAGCAACATATGATTAGATACACTTCCCCTGTAGTAAGATAGTTGATGAAACTATTGACTTTGTACGTAGCCACAGATTGAGAGTCAGAAAACTCCTTGCTAACCTTAATGAATGGACACGACTTACAGCATCCACATGCAAAAGTCTCAAATGGTTGGGACTTAGCCAAGTTCTAGTTGTTTGTGTCTGATAATGGTTACGTACCAATCTGTCCCTATGGTTCCGTGGTCGACAACAAACCATATTGGGTGTAGACTGGAGAACCTGAGAGAGATCATCATCCTGTAGTAAGATATGCCAGTGTTTCTGGAAGATGTGACATTGATCCCCACTGATTTGCTTTAAGTGCCGACAAAACGGACAGTCTCCGTATACATGTCGGCAGTGCGTGAATTGTCAGTCAATAGTGACGGTCTGGGATATTTATTACTCGTCGGTATGCCTTTTAGATTTTGGTTTTCTTATATACCCTTTAGATGAAGCGCCTGGTCGTGTCTTTGGCCCGTGTCCTAAACTCTGTCATATTTGAACAGTTTCGTCTAAGACGAAGAAATTGGCCTGTTGTGATGCTATTTATCATGTGTGTTGGATGATAACTGCCATGAGTAAACTGTTTGCTGTAGGTTTAGGGTTAGGTGTGTCCACACACCTTTGCCTCCATCTCGCCGTTGGGGATTTTAATCATCACTGTATATATCCCGTCAGGTATTTGTCGGATTGTAAGATTTATTAAAAAGTTATTTTCCGTTTCTGTGCTTGGTGTTCTCGTGGGACCTTGTTGTGATTACCCCTATTTAGGGGAGCTGGACTTTCAGTTAATGCACTGTTGCCATATACCTGCTATTACTTTAGCTTACCGTGAGCACAGTTTATTGGGGCTTTATTGACCCCCTCTGGTCACTTTCTCTAGTGTCTCTTTGGTCTGTTTTCTCCCCTATGCACCAGGTATATTTTGTTTGTAAATTTATGGTGAGAGTCGTGTTCATATGTGTAGCCTGCGAAGTTTTAATACGGTATGTTTGTTAATGAGTGCTAGACATTTCTGGTGCATTTCACACATCTAAGGCAGTAATTTAATTACAAATTGCTTCACCGAGAATGTAACAGTGGGCTTGGAAAGCTGCAAGATACATTTTTTTTCCTCTTGGCTCACTGCAGTCATCCTGAACTACACCTCATAACAAGTGAGTGGAATGTATGAAAGCGATGTTCCATACATGTCTTTGAAAGCTGGGATCCTGCATCTGTACACTCTAATTAAATACTACAAATAATATAATGTGGAGCCATTATTAATACTGCAAGTGTATGATTTGTCACCTCTGATAAACCCTACACATTCTATAACTTCTCTGCCCAATATACTCCCAGTTTAATTGTGATACAAGTGAAACACTGTGAGTTGCCCAAATTCATATGGTTCATGTACAGTACTTCTCAGGCTGTAGTTGCCACTTTGCCCTTCTAACCCTGGATAAGTACAGCATTTCTGTGTTATTGAGCCATGGGAATCCATAACTTAGGTTATATTTTCTTTTAGAACACAATCATTGTTTCTTTAAATTATCTGTGCTATATAACAATGATTTTATTATTCTCCCTATATTTTATCTTATTACATAATCTTTACTGGTGGTTAATTTTTGTACTAATGGATCACCATTTTAATTTGCATTTGTTATTGAAAAACTGTACAAATGTGTTCATTGCATTCATTCTGTTTCCTACCTAGAGATGAACCAAATCAACTTATCTACTGGGAAAAAACGACCAATAAAAAGGGCTCCTTTTTCTATTACTGCTTTCAGGTAACCAAAAATATCTAAACCCTGAACATACACCACCTTAAGACACTACATATACTCCACTTTTTTTTTTTCTTGAGGTTTCCAATTACAATTTCAGATTATAGGTAGTACTTTGTTTAATATTTAGAATAGTCATACAGGAATAAAACCTAATTTCCAATCGGTCTCTCGTAGCTCAAAGATATACCTGTCCATAGTCATTATGAATAACCCACTAATGAAACACTGATCCCTAAGAAAGCCCATAGGTCCTTCCATTGTAGTAGATGTAACACCTGTAATTATATAAGAGAAACAAAGCATTCCCAGTACTCCCACGTCTTTCATTCATCACGTGGGAGTGCTTGGGATGTATTGTTTCTGTTCGATTATTTGGAACTTTGTAAGGAAAAGTGCACTATTCCTGTATACCCGATCTACATCTAAGCTTTGCTTGTACTTTACTCTATATCAACATAGGGCTTTCTGCCCATATGTTCCCCTCCAAAACATTCACAAATTGTAATGACACCAAACAATACAAAATACATAAATTAACTGCCAGACTGTATATGTATATGGTAAGAAATGTGGGAAAGACCCGGCGTCAGCTCAGACGTAGAATTTTGGAACATGTACAGTAGGATCTTTCCGAAATAAGGTAGGCACTCCAAAAGCTAGACACGTTATATGTGCAATGCGAATATACAGGCTTTAAAGTTTTATGGCATCAACTACCTACCCTTGGACCCAAAAAAGGGAGACTGAGAAACTCTTACAGAGTTTAAGTGGATCTGCACACTCCAGGCCCTCACTCCAAAGGGTCTAAATGTTGGGTTCCTTTTTTTGTCCTACCTATGATGGATGAATACTCAGTCACTATGGGATGCCTATAATTACTTTGTCTATGGCTACCAAATAAGATCACTGATATTCTATAATATATCATTACTGTCATAAAAGAGACCAGTGATCTGTGCAGGAAGCGGGGAATGATTAGATGACAGTGATTTGTATAAATGTTTGATTCCAGGCATCTTATGTTACTGGACATCAATAAACAAAAAACATAGCACCAACATAGGACAATAACATTAACAAATGGCTTCTTTTTGTGAATACTAATAATCTGGAGGGTCTAAATGTAGGGTTCCGTGTTTTTGTTTTTTCTATGCTTCTGGACAAACTCTGTTATTACTAGAAACGAGGTATGACTGTGCACACTTAGGATACCAATTCTAATATGTAAATTAAACAATATCAAACTAGACTGTCAACCGTTAAGACTAATTATTTGTCTCTGCCCTAGGGAATTAATCGATGACCGTGTTTGGCACCAAGTTTTAATACCAAGTATTCCAGTTACCTGGATACTAAAATAAAGAATATCTAATTACAATAGGGCAATGAAATGTGTAAAACTAAACTTTATTTCACAAAGGGTGTATCTTTTGTAATTTAGCGGAGGAAAAAGCGACAGCTTTTAGATACTTTTGAATGTGAGAGGAGTCAAGTGTGACCCCTTAGCAGCGTGCTTATGCTACAGGGTGTATGACAGAACTTCCAACAGTAATGTGGAAAGAGGTAGGGGGGCCAGGGTTGGGATGAAATATGAGGAGCTCTGGTTTTGACATAAGTTTGTCGGCAGAGGGCCATCCAGGATGATATCACAGAGAGACATTCAGAACCGTTGGTGTGTACAGCCGGTGTAAGGTCCGGTGTTGAAAAGTAAATTTGTATGTCGTCTGCATAGAGGTGATGGTTAAACCCAAGAGATGTAATTAGGTCACCTAGAGAGAATGTGTACAGCGAAAAGTGGAGAGGTCCCAGGACAGAGCCCTGGGGTACCCCCACAGAGATTGATGGAGGAGGTGTTAGCAGAAGAGACATTGAAAGTACGATGGGAGAGGTAAGAGGAGATCCAGGATAGAGCTTTGTTACGAATACCAAGACTATGGAGAATGTGAAGGAGGGGTGGGTGGTCCACGATATCGCATGCTGCAGAAAGGTCAAGTAGTAAGAGCAGAGTGTAATGACCTGTCTTTTATTTATTTATTTATAAAATATTTTACCAGGAAGTAATACATTGAGAGTTGCCTCTCGTTTTCAAATATGTCCTGGGCACAGAGTAAAACAAATAATACATGGTTACAAGTACAGTTACATAAATGAACAGTCTTTGGCAGCATGAAGGTTATTTTACATTAGTTATTTTAGTGAGGGCTGTTTCAGTGGAGTGAGCAGAGCGGACGCCAGATTGTAGAGGGTCTAGGAGAGAATAGGTGTTGAGAAAATGGAGCAAGCGAGAGAATACAAGATGTTCAAAGTTTTAGAGGCAAAAGGCAGGAGGGAGACAGGCCGATAGTTAGAAAGACAGGTAGGGTCAAGCTTTCTGTTTTTGAGTAATGTTATAACTGTTACATGTTTGAGGAGGGAAAGGTACCAGAGTAGTGGGAGGAGTTAAAAATGTGTGTGAGCATAGGGATTATAGTAGGAGCAAGAGGTTTTGGGAGATGGGGGGGAATGGGGTCAAGAGATCAAGTGATAGAGGGAGAAGAGATCAGCAGTGACACACCCTCCGTGACAGCGGAGAAAGAGTCAAGGAAGGCAGGAGAAGAGTTAGGAAGAGGTGTAAGATGGGAGGAGGAAACAGAGGGGATGTCCTAAAATATGGATTCCACCTTTTCCTTCAAATAGTCGGCAAAGTCCTGAGGTGAGATGGAGGAAGAAGAGGCAGGTGAGGGTGGTCAGAGTAGGGAGTCAGACAGAGTAGGGAGTCAGACAGAGTAGAGTCAGCGTGAGTTACATAGTTACATAGTAGATGAGGTTGAAAAAAGAGGTACATTTATCAAGTTCAACCAATGCTAAATTTAGACAACAGATAATTTATCCTATATCTATACTTATTGATCCAGAGGAAGGCAAACAAAAAACCTCATGAAGGGGGAAAAAAAATATTCCTTTCTGACTCCAAGAATTGGCAATTGGATTAATCCCTGGATCAACCTTCTTCCCATGTTTACTTATTTGGTATATCCCTGTGTAGTCATGCCTAACAATGCCTACTGTCATCTCTCCTGCTGGCAGCAAGACCTGGTAAGTTACAGGAGTGCCAGCAGTAATTATGGAGGTTTTCCCTCACATCCTGGTGAGGTGCCCTATGTATGGATGGGAGTGGCTACATGTTCTGAGTCCATTGTTAGTGACCTCAGAGATGTGCCTGCCTCCTGAGGTATATAAGGCACTACACTGCCTAAAGTTAGTGCGTGCGTACGAGAATAGAAGTGGAAGGTTGAAGTCACAAGTGTAAGGTGCCCCCTAGTGTCGTAACTAGGGGTACCAACTAATCTTTAAGTGATCTAAGGCCAACTGTGTCCAGGGGCCTGGCGCAGGGGTGATCTCCCTACGGGGAGAGGAAATCCCACTCCATTGGGAGGGCGTACCTTTTGAAGGGAATCAAGGAGAATGTGCGGCTGAGACGAATTACTGCGACGGGAAGCTGGCCCACCTCTGGTACAATAAAGATGACTTGTGCAAAGAGAATCCCCTGGTGTGAGTTTGCAATTACTCTCCTGGGGCCCTCACCACCACGAAGGAGTTCCTCATCGGGACCATCGACCTGCCTATGCATAGATCTCGATGAGGTGGAGGCGCTGCACATAATGTGAGTAGGACTCGTCACCCACTACCTCAGATACCTGTCCGGCTTGACATCCCCCAATACCATCAAGTGGGAGGCTCAGGAGTCCTGTTGCCAACAGGTGCACCATCATACACAGACATGTAACTGGGCTGGATAGACCACAGGGGCCAATGTGAGATTGGGGGGGGGTGGTCACAGACACCAGACACGAACACCCTTACACAACCTTTATAACCTTTCCTTTTAAAAAAGGATGTCCATCTTTTTTTTTTTTTTAACAATCAGTCTCCATGGGTAATGAATTTCACATTTTAACTGCTCTTACTGTAAAGAAACCTTTACTTTGTTGCTTGTGAAATCTCCTTTCCTCCAACCTAAAGGGATGCCCCTGAGTCCTTTGTACTGCCCTTGGGATGAATAGTTCATTTGAAAGCTCCTTCTACTGTCCCCGAATATATTTGTATATAGTTATCATATCCCCTCTAAGACACCTTTTCTAATGTAAATAAATCTATTATGAGGAGAGGCTAGCTAAATTATAGATTGTCCATCCCCTTTATTAATTTGTTGGCTCTTCTCTGCACTCTCTCTAGTTCCATAATGTCTTTTCTAAGGAGTGGTGCCCAAAATTGTACTCCATACTCAAGGTGTGGTCTTACTAATGCTTTGTAAAGGGGCATAATTATGTTTACTTCCCTTCCATCCATTGCCCGTTTGATGCAAGATAAGATCTTGTTTGCCTTTGCAGCTACTGTATGACTTTGGACACTATTGCTGAGCCTGCTGTCTACAAGCACTCCTAAATCATTCTCCATCAAGGATTCCCCCAATTTATCCCCATTTAATGTATAAGTCGCCAGTTTATTCTTGCATCCTAAATGCATAACCTTACATGTATCTGTATTAAACCTCATCTGCCATTTACCTGCCCACGTTTCCAGTCTCTCCAAGGCCTCCTGGAGAGAAATTACATCCTGCTCTGATTCTACTGCCTTACACAATTTAGTATCATCAGCAAAGATGGAGACTTTGCTCTTGAAGCCAACCTCAAGGTCATTAATAAACAAGTTAAAAAGCAGGGGTCCCAGTACCGATCCCTGAGGTACTCCACTCACGACTTTAGCCCAACCTGAAAAAGTTCCATTTATGACAACCCTCTGTTGTCTATCCTTCAACCTGTTTTCAATCCAGGTGCATACATTGAGTCAAATTTGCTTTATTTTGTACACCAACCTCTTGTGTGGAACCGTATCAAAAGCCTTTGCAAAATCTAAGTAGACCACATCAACTACATTACCCTGGTCTAAATTCCTACTTACCACCTCAAAGAAACAAATAAGGTTAGTTTGGCATGATCTATCCTTCATAAATTCATGCTGACTATTACTAATTTTGTTTTCCACCTGAATATTATCCCGTATTAAACCTGCAAGTGGTTTCCCCACTATTGAAGTCAGGTTTACAGGTCTGTAATTCCCCGGTTGTGATCTAGCTCCCTTTTTAAATATAGGGACAACATCTGCTTTACGCCAATCGTGTGGTACTGCGCCTGTGGAAATGGAGTCCTTGGCTTTAAATATAATGGTTTGGCTATTACTGAGCTTAACTCCTTGAGAACTCTTGGATGTATACCATCGGGGCCATGTGCCCTATTTACTTTCATTTTTTCAAGCCACTTATGAACCTCTTCCTCAGTTAACCAATTGTTCATTAATATGGAGGTTGTAGCTTCCTCCTGCGGCACTACTATTGAAATTGATTCTTCTCTGGTAAACACAGAGGTCAAGAATTTGTTTAATACCTCTGCATTTTCCTTATCTCCAATAATCTGCCTGCCCATGTCACACTGAAAGGGTCCTATATTTTCTTTTCTCATTTTTTTTTTGTTATTAAGGTACTTAAATAACTTTTTAGGATTGATCTTACTTTCTATTGCAATTCTTTTTTTCATTATCCATTTTTGCTCATTTGATTGCCCCTTTGCAATTTTTGTTACATTGCTTATAATTCTGATACGATGCCGCCGTCCCTTCTGACTTTAAGAATCTAAACGCCTTCCTCTTCTTGTCCATTTCCTCCCCACCTGTTTATTTAGCCACATTGGTTTTGACTTATTTATTTTATACTTATTACCCAAGGGTATACACTGATGAGTGTGCTTTCCTAACAATGTTTTAAAGACTGCCCATTTATCTTCTACATTTTCCCTCCAAATACATCATCCCAGTGTATTACTTCTAGATTAGACCTCAGTTTATTAAAATCTGCCTTTCTAAAAGTTAAAGGTTTTTGTTGAACCCAAGTAATCTGTTTTGTGATTTATTTCAAATGAGACCATGTTATGATCAATGTTACCCAAATGTTCCAGGACTTGAATATTTGTTATTACTTCTACATTGTTTGATATTACCAAATCCAGTATTGCTCCTCTCCTGGTTGTTTCATCAATCATTTGGGTCATATGATTGTCTTTAAGCATCCCCAAAAACTTGTTTCATTTTGTTGTAATGCTAATCTCATTGTCCCAGTCCATGTCTGGATAATTAAAATCACCCATTATGCAAACATGTCTCAGTTTTGATCCCTTCTCCATTTGAACAAGTATTTTAGCCTCCTCAATCTCACCAATATTTGGTGGTTTATAGCATATCCCTACAAACATTTTCTTTATACATTTACCTCCACTGCTAATTTCTATCCACAAGGTCTCTACATTTTCATCATTCCCTTCATAAACATCTTCCCTTATTATAGGCTTTAAATACGATTTAACATATAAACATACTCCACCTCCTCTTCTCTTTGCTCGATCCTTCCGAAAAAGGGAATACCCCTCTAAATTAACTGCCCAGTCATGAGTTTTATCCCACCATGTTCCAGTAATGCCTATGATATCATACTGCTCCCTTGCAGCTATTAATTCAAGCTCCCCCATTTTATCTGTCAGGCTTCTTGCATTAGCAAGCATGTATTTCATTTTTTTTCAGCTTGTACTATTATCTTATCTGCTTCTTCCTTTCTGCGCCAACTTTGTTTTAGTCTTTAGAAGTTTTCTATTATCTCTATGTACTATTGGTGTCTCACTGCTTGTCAAACTCGTACTTGCCCATATTCTACCTCCCAAAACCCCTGGTTTCCTCTTGTCTGGTAATTAGTTTATCGGTTTCATTTCCCTCCCCCCTCCATCCTAGTTTAAACTCTCCTCCAACTTTTTAACATTCTCCCCCATAGCACAGAAGATCCCTCTTCATTGAGGTGCAATCCGCCCCTAGAATATAGATGGCACCTCTCAGAAAAGGTGTCCCAGTGCTCTTAAAACCCCAAACCCTCCTTCCTACACCACTTTCTTAGCCATGTATTAACCTCCCTAATCTCTGACTCCCCCCCACCCCCCAACAATTTGTCTACCCGATCCGCAACGTGCCTAACCCAAGCACCTGGGAGACACACTGTTCGGTTCATGCGGTCAGAGCAACAGATTGCCCTATCTACCTTCCTAATAATGGAGTCCCTTACCACCACAATCTTTCTTGGTATCTGAGCATCCTGAGTCCCCACTGTGCTGGAGGAACGATTCCCCTGGATGCTAGAGAAATCAGTCTCGCCTTGCCATTTCTGCCCTGACACTCCCAATATCTTCACTCAATATGGCAAATCTATTGGGATGGGTCAGCTCAGAAATTGCCTGTCTCTCCCTATTGCCCCTGCTTCCCCTGTTACCCAGCTACCTACCTGCTCCTCACTAATGGACCCACCATCTGCACCACTAGTCAGCAAGGGCCTGCTCAGTGAGCTCTAATTCCCTTTCAAGATTGCCAATGTCCCTCAATATTGCAAGTTGCCTCTTCAGATCAGCAATCTCTGATTCTAAAGAGACCACCCGCTCACACTTCTCACAGCGGTATACTCCTCGGAACAGCTGCTCCAAGTGCACATACAGCAGCGGCAGCTCTTATTCGAGCAAATGCCGCTGGCTGTATGAGGCTGGGAAGCGGGTAGCCGCGGCGCGTGGCGGCGCACTGTGACGTCACAGTCACAGGCGCGCCCGGCTTCCCCAGGCTTCCCCGACACCCCTGGACATCAAATTAAGGTAAGCGGGGGTGCGGGGAAGCAGAGGGGCAGAGCAGAAGCCGGGCTCGGGGTCCGGAAGGATAGTAAATTGCGCGCGAGGTGGAGGGGGGGTGCGTGTGGGAAACGCGGCGGCGCGCGGATATTACTGGCGGCAGCTGGGGTAGATCCCGGCATGCCGCCGGCATTTAGTGCGATAAAGTATGTCGCTACTGTACATGTGGCAAGATGTGCATTGAGTGGCATTTTCAATCCTGCTCATTATAGCAACTATGAAGTTTAGAAGTATTAACAATAAACTGTACTCCAATATACTATACCTTGTTTAACCGCTTCCTTGTTCAAACGGCTTCTGGATCTAACTGTACACTTCAAACAACCAGCACTTAAATCAACCACACAGATGAGTATACGCAAGCTCAGAATTCATTAGAAGCCTCTGTTTAAATAGGGACACCCACCAGGTGTGTTAGGTTAGCAATTAACTAACCACTCCCACGCTGCCTCAGGCAAGAAAAAGGGGGGGGAAAAGTTACAGGTTTCAATTACCACACACTTTAAA